>BLBF01000046.1:2889411-2998385 GCA_015471245.1 Laticauda colubrina | reverse complement strand
TAATAATAATAATAATAATAATAATAATAATAATAATAATAATAATACAGCCCTAATAGGCAGTTGACAGTGTTGTGGGGATTAGTTGTTCAGCAGAATGATGGCATGGGAGAAATTAGACATACCCAGTTTCCATAACTGTTCATTGTATATTTAAGTCACCAGCCCCCTAAACATCTTTGATGCTCTTCTCTGCACTCTTTTTCAAGAGTCTAAATATCCTTTCTGTATCTTGGTGACCAGAACTGGACACAGTTTTCAAAGTTAACAATGCAGCATTAAGCTGTATTAGCCCTTCACGTGTTTTTGATACTATCCCTGTGTTGATGTAACCTTGGACTCCATTGACTTTTTTTAGCAGTGCCGCATACTGCTAGCTCATATTTAAGTGGTTGTTCTCCAGGACTCCAAGATCCCTGTTGCCCTTTTTGTTCTCGAGCCAGTACCATCTACCTGTGCATTTAGTTTTTCTTACCAAATACCATGGTTTTCTCACTACGGAATTTCATTTTGTTAGATAAAGCCTAGGGTTCAAATCGGTCAAAGTCCTTCTGGATCTTGAGCCTATCTTCCAAAGTTTTGGCATTCCCTCTCAGCTTAGTGCTGTCTGCAAATTTGATGAGTTTTCCTATCCTCTCATCTAAATTATTTATAAAGATGTTGAAGAATTCTGGATCCTAACTTTGGTATACGCCGCTGAACGCTTCCCTCTGTATAGATACAGTCCCATTAAGGATTACATGTAGAGGGTGGTTTGTCAGCTCGTTATGAATTCAACTGGTGGCAATGTTGCCTAATTCATATTTTTCTTTGCGGTGTTAAGAAAATGAATAGACAAGATAAAGTGGTTGATTATATAGCCTCCCAAGGTTGTTCTGGATAGCAAGGTGGGTGACATATAAACTTAATAATTTAATAAGTAAAATAGTGCCTCAGGTGAGATGGCACTCAACATCCTATTGAGGAACAGCTGAAGGTCTTTTGGAATACTAATGGTTTGAGGATTTTGAACAAGCAGGGTAGAAATAATAGACTCCTTTACACTTTGATGTTGGAGAAGATTCCTGATAATACTGTGGAAAGCCAAGAAGACAAGCTGATAGAGCACTGAATAAATCAATCCAGAGTTCTCATTTGAGGCACAAATGACCAGGCTGAATGTATCCTACTTCAGACACATTATGTAAAGACCCAGGTCTGTGGAAAAATCTATTATACTGGGACAGGTAGAAAGGAAGAGAAGAACAGGATGATCAGTAGTCATAAGGGTGAACTTGTTTGCAAAAGCAACTTGACATGGAGGCCCCAAAACATTTTGCAATTACTCAGAGGGAATTCTTCTAATGCAATTAGAAACAGACACACACACACACACACACACACACACACACACCCTTTCTCACTTGCCTTTTGTATTCCTACAGCAAGAGTTCAAGCAATTCTCAGGATGCATGGTGCCCTGTGCTCTTTCCCAGAGCAGAATGGGACTTTTCTCCAGAGATCTCCTCCCCTGTGTTTTACAAACATGAAGAATCCACTGGGAAAGCGAGCACAGCTTCAGGATGATTAAAAGGTGCGTTATGAACAACAGGGACTGTGTTAAATAATGATGTACCACATTAGGTTAATCTAATTTGTTCCCCTGCTACTAGGGCATGTACATGGTAATGAGCAGTATAACACATGGTGCTGAACGGCTGTCACTGATAGAGAGTTGCTGAAACCTGCTTGCTCAGCCTTGCAAATTCACATGAAAGGTTGGACAGACCCCTGGCTGGGGTTGCACAATGTGCAGACAAGGCTCAAATGTGCTGGAGAAGCTTGTGGTTCAGTATGTTGTGGGAACTAGGCATTGTCTTAAGCCACAGGGTGAAACAAACACAAGAAAAATTCTCAAAGCCTTGGGTTCAAGACTAAGCTAAAATGGATGTTATCATTCAACAAATTATGCAAAGGAGACAACCCTCTTAAGTCATAATATGGTGGTCGATTTCAGTGGTTGCCAACCGGTGGGCCGCAAGAAAATTTTGGTGGGCCACAGAGAAATCTCACCCCCAGAGCACACACCCCCCAAAGCAATTAATCCAGGCTGTACAGAAACAAAAGGCTGTGCCACCCACATGGCCCGTGGGAACCCTCCCCACCCACTCACTCCTTACCTAGAAAACCTGCCTGCTAAATTGCTATGTTTCCTTTTTCCAACCATCAGATGTTCTGCTGTGCTGGGAGATTTAGATTAGCTAGGAAGCAGAAAATGGTTGGATTTCTTGCTTTCTAGCTAGTCTTTAGATCTTCAGTTCTGCTATTAAGCACAGCCAAACCTCCCTTAGGACTGAAGGTTCTATTACTCAGTGCAAACTCACAGCAAGCAAATTTTATGTGAAAGATTGAGCTAGCTGATGGCAGATAGCTAGATCACTGAATGATTCTGTGAGCAACTCAATCTGCCTGCCTGCTTTGTCTGATTTTGGGTAAAAGTTGCTCTTGTTTAATAAAAAATCAATATTTATATAAATATTTATAATATTTACATACAAGCCATGCCCAGCCAGTCACATGACCGCCAAGCCACACCTACAAATTAAGCCACACCCACAGAACCGATTAGTGGTCCCTGGGATTTAAAATTATGAGTTTGGTGGTCTCTGAGGTCCAAAAGGTTGGCAACCCCTGGTCTATTTTGACATGTTACATCAGAGGTCTCCAAACTTGGCAACTTTAAGACTTGTGGACTTCAACTCCTAGAGCTGGCTAGAGAATTCTGGGAGTTGAAGTCCACAAATCTTAAAGTTGCCAAGTTTGGGGATCCCTGTTTTACTTGAATCCAGCAATTTGTTTATTGCTTTGTTAAACTGAGTTCAGGAGGAGTCTATCATGCAAATCAGGTGATTATTTATTGATGATGCTGCTGGGTTTGGGCATAGCATTCTGAAGGACAGGACATCAACCCAAAGATGTTGGGTGGCCTCCTCTACCTGTTCCACCATTCCTTCTACCAAAATGTCCTGCAGAAAGAGAATCTGGCACAGGCAATCTTGAGAACTGTTCAAAAGAACAGTATTGCTTGCTAATCTCCATTTATAAAAATCTAAATAAAGCTAGGATGAGCCTACAGACAAATCAGATCATACAGAATCTTAAACTGAAATGACAATGTCAGAGAAAGAACAACCATCAGCCTTTCCACCCAGACAGGCTATATGGATTTGGAATGCTGATTTGAACACCAGCCCATTATGCATAATCTTTGCCAAAACTAGTACAAGTAGTCCTCACTTAATGACCATTTGTTCAGCAATTGTTTGAAATTATGTCTGTGCAGTGCTCTGGAGACAGTTGATTGCAATCTGGGCACTTGGCAACTCATTTTCATTTTTGATGGGTTGTCAAATGCCACACAATCAAGCGATCCCCAATTGCCATGACTTACTACCATAATTCTGGGCTCAATTTTCTACGTTGAGGGCCACCTGTACTTTTCTTGCCTCAAAAATTTATCTTTTCCCCAATAAAGAAAACCACCAAATATCCCTCCTTTCCTGGAGAGAAAGGAAGTCCAGTTAGCTTTCCCTCAAGCAAAGTTTTTTCCCCACAAGTGTCAATCCTTTATTGCTTACCTTTGGGGTCTTAATGCACTACATTGAATGGCAAAGAGCTCTTTCAATCCCTATCTGTCCCTTGCTCTACTCCTTTCCAAGATGAATTGTAAAATACTGGTTAGAAAAGCTCTTCACTTTCCTCTGTACCTTCAGATTCTTCTGATTCAAAGGGCTGAGCAGATAGATTGTACGGTCAAGAGAGGAAGAAAACTATTTAGTTGTCTTGTGGGGGACTTTCTTGTGAATAATTCGCCCCATGGCTATGCCTTCTGACTCTGTTCAGATCCTCACCTACAAGGGGAGGGTAGATATTCCAGAATCTAATTTTGACCAATCAGGATTTTAAGCCCATGTCACACTGGCCAACGGATGCAAAAAGGACACAACGGACGAGAAAAATGTTACATCCGTTGTTATCCGCGCTCAGAAGGGGCGAAAATTTGCATAACCGGAGTGGATAACACGGACACAGGGAGGACACAGGGAGGATGCAAAGCGGATGCGGAACAGAAGCCCAGCGGATGGAAGCGGATGGGAGCAGATGGCGCAACCACAGGGCTTCTGGGGGGCCTCAGCGAAGAGGATGCGGAACGGATACAGCGGATGCAGAACGGACGCCGAACGGATGAAGCGGATGCACAGCAGATGCACAGCGGATAAAGTGGATGCACAGCGGAAGCCTAGCGGATGCACAGCAGAAGCGGAACAGATGCCGCGCGTTAATTGCGCATGCGGGGGGGATGCGTTGCGTAAGCCCCCCGGATATAAAAGGAAGCAGCTCGCAATGGCCAGCATTCTGAGGAAAGACCTGCTGCTGGACACTTCGAGTTCCTTGCCTGCCCTGCCTGCATGCCTACTTGCCAGCCTTGCTGCCAGCCTGCCTTCCAGACAGCCTTGGTGCCTGCCTGCCTGCCTGCCTTCCTGCCAGGCTTCCAGCCAGCCTTCCTGCAAGGCTTCCTGCCAGCCTACCATCTAGCCTTCCTGCAAGGCTTCCTGCCAGCCTACCATCCAGCCTTCCTGCAAGGCTTCCTGCCAGCCTACCATCCAGGCTTCCTGCCAGCCTTCCTGCCAGCCTTCCTGCCAGCCTACCTGCCAGGCTTCCTGCCAGGCTTCCTGCCAGGCTTCCTGCCAGGCTTCCTGCCAGGCTTCCTGCCAGCCTACCTGCCAGGCTTCCTGCCAGCCTTGGTGCCTGCCTGCCAGCCTTCGTGCCTGGCTTCCTGCCAGCCTTCCTGCCAGCCTTGGTGCCCACCAGCCTCCCTGCCAGCCAGCAACCCCACAACCATGGGGAGGAAGCGAAAGCCTCAGCAGCCTACCGCCATCCCTGGCAAGAGGGACAGGGCCAACCTCCCGCCCCCTGCCCCTGACTCTGCTTCTGCTGGGGCTCCTGCTGAAAACTGCTCCTGGGGTTGGTGCTTCTGCTGGTGGTTACTATGTTGAAGCTGCTCCTGGTCCTGCTCGTGCTCCTGGACTTGCTCATCCTGCTCGTGCTCCTGGTCTTGCTCATCCTGCTCATCCTGCTTGTGTTCCTGGTCCTGCTCGTGCTCCTGGACTTGCTGGCCCTGCTGGTGTTTACTCTACTACTGCTGATCCTGGTCCTGCTGGTCCTGCTGCTGCTGATGATGATGATCCTGCTGCTGCTGCTGCTGCTGATGATGATGATGATGATGATCCTGCTGGTGATGATGATGTTGATGATCCTGATGATGATGATGATGATGATGATGATGATGATGATGATCCTGCTGCTGCTGCTGGTGTGGAGGAGCAGCCCCTACTACCTGGGAACCCCTCTGATGAGGGCCCATCTGGTCCTGCCAAAGGGAGGAAGAGGCGTGCGCGACAACGGGAGAGGAGGCAATACTTTATTGAGGAGGCGCATGAGGATGAGGTGCTGGAGTGGCTGAGAGAGAATGACTATCTGTGGTGGAAAGGACACCGGATGTACAGGGACACCAAGCGGAAGCAGGCTGCTTGGAGAGAGAGGGCAGAGAGTATGGGTTACACTTCGGAGGTTGCTCCTCGGCTGGTGGAAACATATGCACACCTGGTACGGGAAGCTGCACCTGAAGAAATCTGGCCAGGCCACTGTGAAGCTGACAGAGAGACCTACATCATGGCCAGGTGCAGCTTCCTGGAGGGTGAGATCCGCCACCGAGGAGCACCAGCAGCCCCTCTCACTACCCTCTCTCTCAGGCAGCCTGCTGACAGCCAGTCCTCTTCCAGCCGAGAGTCAGTCCCTGTCTCCAGGCAGGTTTCTGTGGAGCGTGCCATGGCGGAGAACCCGCGGACAAGTGTGGTGAGTGTGGTGGAGTGCGTAGAGGACTCCCTGGTGTGGTGGGAGAAAGGAGACATCGAGTCCACCACAGTCCTAGCTGCATCCACCACCCCCAGCTCCGCCTCCGCCTCCGCAGAAAGGCTGAGAGCTGGACAGCAGGAGGGGCAGAGCCACACTGTCCTGCTGGAGATCAGGGACACCATCCACACCAGCATAGATCTCCTCTCTCAGCTGGTTCACACCGACTCCGACTCCGCCAACCGCAAGCCCTTCCTCACCTATGTCAATCAGACCCTCAAGGAAATGGCGGATCCAAAGTACCAGGTGGTGAAGGACTGCATCACGGAGCTGTTTCACAACCCTCCAGATCCAGAGGAACCTGCTCCCACCCAGTCCAGGTCTGCTCCTCCATCCCAGGTGATGTCCCTCCCATTCCAAGGCTTCCCACATCCCCTCACCTAGCAGGGCTATGGCAACCAGGAGGTTCAGCAGCACAGGCAGCAGCCCCTCCCAGTGCAGGCACAGAGTCATCGGGCGACACTGTTGCCACCGGTTCCACTGATGCCACCGATGCCACCCATGACAATGAATGCCACCGACGACAGCGATGCCACCCACGCCAATGATGCCACACACGACAGTCCTCACCCAGCTGCAGAGCAGACAGCCCCATTACACTGCTCCTTCCTCCACCACACAGCCAAGCCCGGCCTCAGTACATCTCTCATCAGTACTGGGGCTGACACCCCATGGCATGGAGGAAGGACCTCTCAGCATCACGGGGCTGAGCCAGCTGTCCAACACCTTCCTCAACACACCGTCCCCTGTTGTCCTCTCGGGGCCAGGCACTCCAGCACCACCCACCACCACAGCACCTCGACCCTTCATCCCTGAGACTGAGCAAACCTCCGAGTGAAAAAGAAGAGTGCCAGAGACTGGGTAGCTGGCTACCTGTGGACTTTTTTTGGACACTTGACTTGGCTCATTTTTTTTTACAGTTTGTTGTTCAATAAAGTTTATATTTGATTCACACACTTGCTTCATTTCTTTTTTTCAATGAAGTCTTGGTGGAAACTTTTAGAAATGGTTTAAGCCTTTGCATGCTTGTGGGATGGGTTAAGATAGCATTGGGATGGGCAGGGATACCTTTGGGATGGGTAAGGATAGCAGTGGGATGGGCAGGGATACCTGTGGTATGGGTGATAGCTGTGGGATAGATAAAACTCCAGTGCAAGCATAGTGGGACTGGATGGTCCACCCTCCCAGGTGCCACACCTATGGCCCTTTTTATCAATAATAATGTAATCAATCATCCACACATGTCAACACAAGCACAACTCTTTATTAAATGTCCTGTTCATTGTAGGCCCACCCAACATAAATGGCCCGATCTCATGAGTGTGATGAGACAGGCTGAAGGAAGCATCCATTAAGCATCTACCATCCTGTCTTGCCACTCCACTGCTCCAGCTGGGGAGTTGCACCAGTGTTACAGGAGGTTGCGCTGCTTCTATTGGGGCCTTGCACATCCTGAGTGTCGATCAGGTTTCGCCCTTGCCTCCATTCCCCAGGCTCCATGTCCCCATTGCCTTGTTGACGGTCCACAAGCCTGTTCTGCAACACTGGGTAGCGGGTGCGCATGAGATTGTGCAGGATGCAGCAAGCTTCCACGATCCTCCTCACGGTCTCTGGGCGATGCTGCATGGTGGTGAGAAGTACCTGGAACCTGTTGGCCAGGATGCCAAAGGCATTCTCCACCACCCGCCTTGCCCTGGACAGCCTGTAGTTGAAGATCCTCTCTTCACAGGTGAGGCATCTGGAAGTGTAGGGCTTCATGAGGTAGGTTCTGAGGGAGAAGGCGTCATCCCCCACGATGAAGTAGGGCACATCTTGTGTGTCGTTGGGCAGGGGGTCTGGATCTGGGAAGCCCATGATGAGGTTGTGTTCCAGCCCCTCCTTTAGGTGACTGGCTTTGTATACCTGGGCATCTGAAGATGACCCATTGCCTGAAGCATCGATGTACATGAACTTGTAGTCAGCATCGACCATGGCAAAGAGGATGCATAGCGGAAGCGTAGTGGATGCGTAGCGGATGCGGAACGGACGAACTGGATACATTTTCCACGCAAAAGTTTTGGGCAGCCCAAAACTTTTGGAGCGGATGAAAAGTCAATAAACGGATGCTGGACGGATAGAGAGGAAGCAAAATGGAGACAGTGAGTACATCACATTTTTGAACGGATGGCAAGGTTTTTTGTCTGTTTTGCATCCTCTTTGCATCCATTGGTTCAGTGTGACATGGGCTTAAAATTGGGTTTTCAAAAAAAAAATATTGTGAAGCATAGCTCAGAATGATAAAATGACACAGGCAGGTCATTTCAAAGTTTGCTTTTTAATCTGCTTGAAAGGACCCATGAGGAGGGCTATTACTAAATAATACAATTGTCTGTTAAATGCTCCTTGGAACCTCTTTTTAATTTTGTTTTGAGTTCATTACATGAATCCTCAACAGCCTTAACTGTTGCTAATTACCACAGCGAACACACATGCAGATTACAAGCCGGTGTTCCCAAAATAGGCTCTTCAAAATACGGAATACTGAGAGAATTTCATTTCAGGGTCCTGCTTGGGAACCAGTTTCCTAATGTAACTGGGCTGCTACAACAGGCAGATTGATGACAATTCAATAATGCATGATCCAGGTCCAGCCAAGAAATGAATCAGAATAAACTAAAGTCAAGCCTTAGTCTGGAGGATGGAGGCAAATCAGACCTTTCCTGGATTATGTGATTGATTTAACTGTAAAGACATTATAAAGAGAAGTTAAATTACTTCCACAAGGCCTTCAAAAAAATAAACCAGAGTGGGTCTTCTAAGATAAAAACCAGATCATCTGCAAATGCTTGCAACTTAAATTCTTCCTTTTTAATTTTCATCCCTTTTATATTCTTTTCATCTCTAATATTTCTATTTAGCACTTCCAAAGTTAACACAAACAACAAAGGTGATAGTGGGAACCCTTGTCTTCTTCCCTTTCTTATATCAATAGAATCTGTCAGTTCTCCCTCTATCATTACCTTTGCTGTCTGCTTATGATATATAGCTTCTATTGCTTGAATAAATTTTCGAGCAAAGCCCATGTGTTCCAGCAGTAACAACATGAATCGCCAATTCACATTATCAAATGCCTTCTGTGCATCTAGAAATATCAGAGCCATTTGTTTTTCAAGATGTGCCTCGTAGTATTCCAAAGTGTCCAAGATTACTCTCATATTGTCTTTAATTTGTCTCTTTGGCAGAAATCCATTTTGATCAGGATGGATAAAATTATTTAAGTATTTTTTAAGTCTTTCTGCCAAAATTGAAGCAACGATTTTATAATCTGCGTTTAGTAGGGAAATAGGTCTATAGTTCTTGATTTGTAATGGATTAGTCTCCTCTTTTGGAACAAGTGTGATATAAGCTTCTGACCATGATTTAGGTATCCTCTTCTTTAACAAGACTTTATTCATAACTTCTAGCAATGGAAAGTTCAATGATTCTTGTAATGTTTTGTAAAATTCTGCCCAAAGTCCATCTGGGCCTGGTGCCTTTCCATTATTTTGCTTCTTGAGTGCTTCAGTTAACTCCATCATCGTTATATTGCTCTCTAACATTGTTTCAATCTCTTTAGGTATCTGGGGTAAATTGGCATTCTGTAAATACTGTTTAACTCTTTCCTCATCCTCTTGTGTGACTATTATAGTTTCCCATAATAGTCTCGAATAATTTCCTTCTTCTCTTTACTACCATAGCGAACTTGGCCTTGGTCATCTCTTAATTGCAATATTTTCCTTGAGTCTTTCTCCTTTCTCAATTTATATGCTAACCATCTACCTGGTTTATTTGCATCTTCAAAGTAGTTCTGTTTAGCTCCTCTAATTTTTTTTTTAATTCTTCTTTTTCTATTAGACCCTTTTTATGTTTGGTTATATCCATTTTTAATTTAATGTCCTTTTGCTGTGGCATTTTCTGTAGCTCTTTTTCAAGTCCTTTATACTCATCTTCTAATGCCTTAGAGGCTAATCTTTTCATGGTATTTCTTTTCCTTGTATAGTCTATTATCCAGCCTCTGGCATATGCCTTCATTGTATCCCGTACATTCTGGATTGATGTATCTTCTTTTTTGTTTTCTCTAAAGAAAAAGGCCAGTTCTTTCTCCATCCACTGTGTAAAGTCTTTTTCCTTTAAAATATTTTTATTTAACATCCATCTAGATCTTCTTCTTTGTCCTTTCCATTTAATTGTCATTGGATTGTGATCTGCCCAAGTACTTGTTTCAATATTTATTTCTTGAATATTAGTTAACAATTCTGTTGCCATCCATATCATATCTATTCTGGACCATGATAAGTGTCTATCTGAGTAGAAGATGTATTGTTTAGTTTGAGCATTTCTTTCTCTCCATGTATCTTTTAACTTTATTTCATCTACCATTTAAAAAAAAGATTTAGGGAGAGTCTTTCTATGTTGCTTTATTGTCTTCTGTGCTGTACAGTCCAGTTTATTGTCTCCAATTCCATTAAAATCTCCCATCATAACTATATTAACACAGTCCAGTTCAATTATTTTCATATGTAATTTTTTATAGAATTCTTCTTGATTGTCATTTGGGGCATAAATTGCAATCAGGAGTGTTTTTATATTATTGTCCGTTATTTCCACCATTAGTAATATTCCATCGTCATCGGTATATATCAATTTCGCTGGGATAATATCTTTAATGTATAAAACCACTCCTCTTTTCTTGCATTGTGTCAAAGAAGTAAATATTTTCCCTAATTTTGGCTGTATCAACAGTTATTCATGTTGCTTTTAATATGTACTTCTTGTAGGCAGATCATATCAAATTTTAATTTCTCTAATTTATGAAAGATTTTCATTCTTTTAACGGCTGAGTTAAGTCCATTTATATTAATTGTAATTAATTTTTTCTCTTCCATGGTTAAATTTTGTAATTAGGTCTGACAGCTCTCATGGATCTTGGTTCATGTTGTTCTTTGGCTTCCTCCTTTCCATCTACTGCACCTTCTTCTTTTTCAGTCATCATTTGGGAGTCCTCTTGGAATTCAGTTAGTGAAATTTCTTTTTCTGCCACTTCCTCCCCTTTGAAAAATTCTGTGTAAAATGATTCAGCTTTTTCAACTGAGTCAATTCTATATCTCTGTTCTTGCCATGTGAACATTAAACCTTCTAGAATCAGCCATCTATAATTCACCTCTTTTTTTTCAGTACTAATTTGGTCAAGAATCGGTATTCTCTTCTCATCTCTCCCTCACTCTTCTGGGTGCTTGTTTCAAGACCACAATTTCCTTATCTTTGTATTTTAATGTTTTCTCTCTTGCCACTTGCAATATTTGCGATTTAATGGCTTTCTTTGTAAATCTGATGTGAATTTCTCTTGGTAAGCTATTTCTCATCACTTATCTTGTGAAGACTCGATAAACCTCATCTATTCCATCAATCATCTTCTCTTCAGTTATTTCCAAAGCTTCAGCCAATATTTCTATCATTATCTCAGCTAGATTTTGTCCTTTTTCTTCCTCTATGTTTTGGGATCTAAGATAAAATTCTGATCTGTCCATCTCCCATCTCAGCATTCCATTTTTATCTTGTTCAACCACAGTTAATCTGTTATCAATACCTCCAACCGTCTTGTCTCTTTGTTTATCTTCTTCAATTTTTTGGAGTCTCTCATCATACTTCATCATTTGTTGGATGTTCTCCACTTTTTCATTGGTTTTCCCTCTTCTTTGTTCAATGTTCTCTATCCTCTTTTTAATATTCTCTGATCTTGTTTGAATATTTTGAATTTCTTGCATAATCATCTGCAGGGTTTTTATCTTAGAAGACCCACTAGAAACAGCATCAAAATTGATTGAAAAGATAGAGACATATGGAAAGGTGGCTGGTTTGAAAATAAATAAAGATAAGACAAAGATCTTGACAAAGAACATGCTATCAAGACAAAAGGAAGAACTGGCAGACCTATTGAAAATTCAGGTCATGAATAAGATCAAGTACCTGGGGATATACTTGACAGCAAGATGCGGTACACTAAAAGAGAATAATTATATCAAATTTAAGCAGCAGATAGCATTAGATTTGGCAAAATGGGAAAATTTACAACTGTCACTAGTAGGGAGAATATCAACAATCAAGATGAATATATTACCCAGAAATTTATATTTGTTTCAAACAATTCCAATTAGGCTTGGAAAAGACTACTTTAAAGATTTAAATAAAATTATGTTGAAATATATATGGCAAGGTAAGAAAGCGAGAATAAAGTTAAAACTTTTGCAAGATGCTAAAATAAGAGGAGGATTTGGTTTGCCTAATTGGGAGTTGTATTCCTAAGCTACAAATTTGATGTGGTTAAGGAATGGATAACATTAAGAAATACTAGATTGTTAACATTAGAAGGACATGATTTGTTGTTGGGGTGGCATGCTTTTTTATGGTATAAAGGAACTAAAATACAGGGGTACTTTGGAAGACATTATATATGGGAGCCTCTGTAGTTAAACTGGGAGAAGATTAAAAGACAATGTTATTTGCAAATTCCAGTCTGGCTATTGAAGCATTTTTTATCCTATAATATACAAAAACAGGTACTGATGAAAAGGTGAATAAAAAATTATATGGATATTGATTATAAATTAAACTAAAAGAAGAACAAGTTAAAGAAACTAAGATCCCTTGGGGGAAGAATTTTGGATATGGGATTGATCTAGAGAAATGGCAAAAATTGTGGTCTCAAAATTATAAGATGACAATGTCAACAGCATATAAAGAAAATTTGTATAAGATGTTTTACAGGTGGCATTTTCCCCCCAACAAGAATAGCAAGAATGTTCAAGAATAAATCCGAAAAATGTTGGAAATGTCATCAGACACCTGGCTCATGTTACCATATGTGGTGGACTTGTGCGGATGCTAAAAAATACTGGACTAAAATCCACACATGGTTGGAAAGAACGACAAAAAAACATATAGATTTGAAACCAGAGATATTTTTTTGGGAATTTTATCTAAAATATATAGTAAAGACTTGAAATACCTGATTGTAAATGTATTAACAGCGGCTAGGTTTGTATTTGCTAAAAACTGGGAAAATGAGAAAATACCATCACAGGAGGAAATCATTAAGAAAATATTGGAATGTGCTGAAATGAGTAGATTGACATTTGAAATTAGAGGACAAGATGATAAACAATTTTATAAAATTTGGGATCTATTCTATCAATGGTTAGACAATAAAACACAGTAATGAAATATGTAGACTTTTAGAAAATAATAAATATATAAAGATGTATTCTTTTCTTATTATATCTACAAAATGTTCCTAGGATAGATCTAGGATGATAATATGAATTGTCATAAAACAAATTAAGTAAAATATGATCATTTTGTCAAACATAAATGAATAAAAGTACAGTCAAATGATTGATTAATAATGGTATTAATATATTTAATATTTGATTGAAAATACGAGATTATATACAATGTAATTATAACTGAAGACTATGAAATGGAAGCACAAAACAATTTGTAAACCAACCGGCACACTGTATGCACATATATGGAAGATGACTTGATGTTTTTTTGTTTTGTTTATTTATGTTTGTTTTAAAAACCAATAAAATTAAAAAAAAAAAACAGAATGAATGACACTGTGACTGATGAGTGAATGAAGAAGTAAAGGAGGGAACTATACCCAGGAGAAACAGAAGGAAGTTGAGATGGAAAGAGAGATTAAAAGCTGGTTCCTCTCAGAGTGTGCCCTGACCCTACCAGCTTCCAATTTGATCTGACCCAAAATCAGTGGCAGCTCAATTCACTGCAGAGCTTGACTCCAAACAAGATTTTTATCTCTTATGTCAACAACACAAATAAAATATTAATAACAGCAACTTATTTATTTTTCAACTAAAGGAAATGAAATCTGCATGTATTGTAGGTCAGGGATTTCCAACCTGGGCCCCTTTAAGACTTCAACTCCCATGCTGCCTGGGGAATTCTAGAGTGGAAGCCTTAAAGGGACCAAGTTGGAGACTCCTGCTGTCAGCATTTCTAAGCAAAAGTGATTGGTCTTAGAAGTAGGATTATTATTCCATTATTGTTGTTATTGGGGGGGGGGGTGTTTTTATTTAGAAGAGTTATTGCAATTTTGTTGCTTTGGAAAATATTAAGAAGACTTTTCAGACATAGTGACCCCTCCAGTCAAATTTCAGACTGTAGGTCGGTGCTTCTTATGCAAAGATATTCCTTGCAAATTAATCCTTGCTTTTCTCCTTAGAGGAGGATATTTATGCTAAGAGCAGGAAGTGTTGATGTGCTTTTTGGCAAGAAACCTCACACTACAAAACAGTCTGTGAAATGTGGGTTGTTCCACTTGTGAACAATGAAGGACTTTTCTGTACTGTAGCCTTAAGCTGTATGACTCCCAGCCATCAACAGCTAGAATGAAGGCAGCTTAATAAGACAGGCAGGGTAAAGGACCTACCAAACTCTAATGGGCAGATTCCCTCAGGCTTGATGCATTTTTATTTGAGCATTTGCCAGGGGAACCATGGAAAAAGAAAACAAAAGAAACACAACAATTTTACCCGATTTTTATCTTTTTGACTAGAAAAGAAAAGCTTGAACATCAATTGAAGGGACTGGCCCATCCCAGTGCAAATAATCAACCATTATTGAGAGGGAGGAAGGAGGAAGAGGGGGAGGAAGAGAGAGAGGAGAGGGAGAGAGAACTGCAAAGTGCTTGCAAACTTTCAGAGGTGTTAATGGCTGGGTCTCCTCAGATTCACCTCAGCCAGTGGAGGTTTTGATGTTTAGCAAGCCAAGCACTATTGTCTGAGGAGTCTTTGGTGCTCTTTGATGTTTCCTTATCCAAACTAGGTAACATTATCAGTGCTGGATACAAGGAAACCACCAATCTCAGAAAGCACCCTGAGCTACAAAATGGTGTACTTTATTGATACACCATTGTTTGTCTGTCTGTTAAGAGGGACATGAATTCAGCACAATATTCCCTAAACATTGTGATCTCAGCGGTGTCTCATCTTGGTGGTCTTTGGAATGTGAAAGAATGTGAAAGAAGAGGGATCAGAGTGTCTCAGAACAGCCAAAATTACAGTTTCCCCATATTGCTAGTGAAAGGTTAGCCAGTAGCAAGGAAGGAGAGAAGCCTGATACCCCCACAGAACTAGCATCAAAAACATGGCAAGTGCACCACTTGGGGGAAAAAAATCTGGGTCTTTTTTCATGGATTTTCATGTGTTTTGTGGAGCAGGATCGGTCTGATTTGCAGGTTCAGAGAAAACCAGATCATTTGGTGCAAACATGGCTTTGTGTGAAATTATTTATTTATTTATTTGATTTGTCAATCGCTTACAGGGTAATAGAGATAAGTATAAACATGAGTAAGAATACAGAAAATAGGTACAGTTAAATGGGGCCGATAGGACAGGGACGGTAGGCACGATGGTGCGCTTATGCACGCCCCTTACAGACCTCTTAGGAATGGGGTGAGGTCAATAATGGATAGTTTGAAGTTAAAGGAGTGGGCATTAGAGGATGTAACAACAGAGTCAGATAGCGCATTTCAGGCATTGACCACTCTGTTGCTGAAGTCAATCAAGTTTGAAGTCAATCAAGTTTGGAGCGGTTTACATTGAGTTTGTATCTGTTGTGTGCTCTTGTATTGTTGTGGTTGAAGCTGAAGTAGTCATTGACTGGTGGGGCATTGCAGCAGATAATTTTGTGTGCTACGCTTAAGTCTAACCATAGGCGATGTAGTTCAAGGTTGTCCAAGCCCAAAATCCCAAGCCTGGTGATACAGGGTATTCTGTTGCGAGCAGAGTAGTATAGTACTCTTCTCGTGAAATACTTCTGAACTTGCTCGATTATATTAATGTCTGATATGCAGTGCGGATTCCAGACTGATGAACTGTATTCAAGTATTGATCTCGCAAAAGTTTTGTATGCTCTAGTTAGCAATTTGATATTTCAGAGGAGAAGCTTCATAAGATTAAATTTGCAACTCATAATGCCTTTTTGGCAATGCTGTTACAGTGAGCTCTGGCACTTAGGTCATTTGCTATGAGAATTCCAAGGTCCTTGACACAGTGAGGATCATCAATGAGGTCATATCCACCTAGTTTGTATTTGGTGTACTGATTTTTTTTACCAATGTGTAGGACAGAGCATTTGTTTTTTGAGATTTGGAGTTGCCAGATGTTTGACCATTCAGACACACAATCAAGGTCGCTTTGAAGAATAGTAGCACTGTCAGTGATGTTGAATATTACAATATCCGCAAAGAGGATGCAGTTGCTTAAAAGGTGATCGCAAAAGTCATTTATATAGAGTATAAAGAGTGTGGGTCTTAGAACGCTGCCTTGGGGGACACCACTGTTAACTGGAGCAAGGTTAGATTTAGCGCTCCCTATTTTTACTATTTGTTGCCTGTTTGACAGGAATGCAGTAATCCACTTATAGAGGGATCCAGAAATGCCGTAAGAGTTTAGTTTTAACAGTAGTTTGTCGTGTACCACTGAATCAAAGGCTTTGCAGAAGTCCATGTAAATTGCGTCTATGGCTTTATCCTGGCTGAGTAGAATAGTCCATATGTTTTTGCAGTGTAGGAGTTGCAGATTGCAGGACAATTTTTTCCTGAAAACAAATTCTATCTAGAATTGCAGTGAGTGGGCTGTGATCTTCAGGTCACAAGACTCCTCACCCTTCTTATTACCAGTGGAAGAAAAGAAGAGAAAGAAAAGGAGCAGCAGCTCCTTGGCTGAAGAGCCAGTAGTCACAAGTGGGTTAGGGGGGCAGTGCAGGGGCCTTGGACACCCTAGAAGCTGCAGCTGCCATCTCCCACCTTCTCCACAAAGCTCATTGCAATAAATCCTGTGCTTGTTCCTTTCCTATGGAAAAAGCCTTTTGCAAATTTCTTGAGCAGCAGGAAGGTTGTGATGCTGTCATTTTTGGATGTTTGGATTTTCCAGCTTGGCTCCCCACCCCCCACCCCCAAGCAAGTCTGGCCTTCTGCTAGAGAAAATGGCACCCTCCCTCCGTCACCATCACTGTCATTACTGTCTCCTCTCTTTCAGCCTGAATTCCTCCTCTGCTGATTGCGAAAGCCAAGGCTATAAGTGAGACGTTCATGAAGTCTTTCTGATGGAAAACTCAATTTGAATTGTCACAAAATAGGAAGGCGGAGTGGCAGGCGAAAGGCATCAAGTAGCCTGCCACTCTCCCCTGACAAGGCAAGATTTTTTTCCCCCTTATTTGTTTTAAATACTGGGGAGAGTTTATTTCATTGGTGCCCATAAGCTGTCATTGGCCACCAACCTGGTGATGCCTGATTGCACAATTGACAAGTTGTGATGAAGAGCTTTCTTCTCCACTTGCGACATACAATTGAAAATGGGAAGTGAATATCCACCATGTCAGGAACACTGGACAAGTGGGGAGAGTTTGTCCAAAATTGCCAGCCCCTGAGCCAGAGCAACCCTCTATTATATCCTTGGGATTCAGGCTGTCACTCCTGCCCCATCTGGATTGACATCGGCCTAGTTTCCATCATTTGTGCAGCTCTTTGCTGCAGCCACCAAAAAAGCCAATGCAGCTCTGGGTCCAGGGATAGAACCAAGATCACATGAAGTGTTGTGGTACCACTTTTATAATGCCTTGGAATAGTGCATCCGGTTTTGATCACCACAATATAAACAGATGTTGAGACTTTGAAGGAGTGCAAAAAAGAGCAAAAAAAGATAATTAGGGACTGGAGGCTAAAACATATGAAGAACGGTTGCAGGAATTGGTAATGGGTAAATCCAGAGGTGGGATTCAGCAGGTTCTGGCCAGTTCTGGAGAACCAATAGTGGAAATTTGGAGTAGTTCGGAGAACCAGCAAATACTACCTCTGACTGGCCCTGCCCCCATCTATTTTCTGTCTCCCATTGAGTCCCAGCTAATCAGCTGGGTCTTCTTTGGTTGCCCTGCACAGGAGAACGGAGCTGGAAAGCAGGTTACTGGGATGGAGAGAGAATAGGGATTTTGCAGTATATCCTTCCTCTGCCACACCCACCAAGCCACACCCACAGAACCAGTAATAAAAAAAATTGAATCCCACTGAGTAAGTCTAGTCTAGACTCTAGTGAAAAGAAGGATTGGGGTGACAGGACAGCAGAGTTCCAATATTTTAGAGGCTGCCACAAAGAAGAGGGGGAGGCTCAACCTATTCTCCAAAGCACATGAAGGCAGGACAAAAAGCAACAGATGAAAATGTCAGGTTTCCAAGTAATGGAAAAAGAAAAGTAACAAAGTCCATCTTCAAAAATATTTCTTTTATTTAGGAAAGCATCAAATTGGCAAAGTGCACGGTAATTCCAGATCTGACCCAACCTGGAATTACCCCACAATTTTAGAAGTTAGAAACAACCCCCAGAAGTCACATTCTCCAATAGAAGTAATTCAGTGTTGCTTGATATCATAAATCTTCACCTCCAGGGGCCCAAGCACGAACATCTCGCTTCCCATGGGAAAGCAGATCACCTAGTCATAACACTCTCTTTATCTCCACTCCTTCCCTCTTAGGAATGTGTCAAGCCCAAAACCCTTCCCCCCATTACTGTCACAGAGAAAATAAGAAATAGAATATATACTAAGACAAACTAAAATGGCTATACTTATGTCAATTTCAGGCTTGACAGAAAACTTATCAAAAAGAGGCCCAATCTAGAGCTAAGAAAAATTTCCTGACAGTGAGAACAATTAACCAGTGGAATAGCTTGCCTTCATAAGCTGTGGGTGCTCCATCACTGGAGGCTTTTAAGAAGAGACTGGACAGCCTTTTGTCTGGAATGGTGTAGGGTCTCCCGCTTGAGCAAGGGGCTGGACTAGAAGACCTCCAAGTCCCTTTCAGCTTCTGTTCTATGACCTGTTTTATGTTCTATGACCTTTTAAAGTTCTTTCTTTAAGTCACTTTTCTTCCAGCTGGAAAATCTCTTGTTCCCATATGCAGTCTTGGCCTTCTCCTTTATTTGGCCAAAGGGCTTCTATTCCCCTCGGCAACCACATTCATGTTAAAATGCCTCACTGATTTGAGGAACCATGTATTACATATATGCATTACTTGGGAACAAGAAAGCTTTTGCTGTAGCAATGAATCATGTTTTACAAGGAAATATAATAAAGACTGCTGCACTTACAGAAATGTAATAATGACTGCTGCACTTATTTATTTTCAGTGTGTCCTGACAATATTATTTTTTAATAGCCAGCAAGACAATGAAATGCATCTGCAAAGAGCACCAGCAGCCTTCTGAGTCCTATGGCAGTCCAGGAGTAGACCCTGGGCATCTGCTACTCACAGTGCAACATCCCAAATAAATACCCATCCTCCGCATTGTGTAAATCCCTCCCCATCACCGGCTATCTTCATGCAAATTTCCCTTCAAACCCCAGCCTGTAAGTGCAAAAAGGATTTTGTTTGTGTAACTGTGTGGAATCAGTGCAGCTTTGCAAGCAAAGGCCTCTTGATGCAACCACAGCAGCCTGCCTAGATAGGGAGAAGGGGTGATCTGAACAGGTTGAAGTTCTCATTAATTTTGACCCAGTTTTTCATAAATTGGGAAGGAGCATATATATAACAAATGCCAGATCTTTCCAGAGGAAACAATGGATATTCTGCACTTTGCATCTGAACCTTGTTTTGCTTCCCTGAAAATAATGGTGGAGGAAGAGGTGGTATGCCCTAAATGTGGCAGGAATTTCATACTCCTTTTACAGATTGTTACACTTTAAGTCACATTACAAGCCATCTTGAGCTGACTAGATTTTACCAGATAAAAATAAAATGCATCTGTATGTTTTAGCTCCACCTGGCTATTTGTTTAAAAATCCACCCTTAAAAAAAACTCTTGCCCTTTCCAGTTATGCAGCTGGAGCTTTGAAATTCTTTTTTAGCCTTCACTCAGGCAAGACAGTACTAAAATTGCATTTTTTAAATTCTTGCAGCCATTTTACATTAAAAGGTAACACTTTTCCTGTCAGTTGTCTGTGGCTCTAGGGTGCAGTGCTCATCTCCGTTGCTTGGTTGAGAGAGCCAACCTTGCCTGAAGACATTTCTGTGGTTATGTGGTCAGCATAATTACATGCTGAAAGTATACAGAACACCATTACCTTCCCATCAAAGTGGTTTCTATTAATCTACTCACATTTGCATGCTTTCAAACTGCTAAGTGGGCAGGAGATGTGGGGCAAAGAATAGGAGTCAATCCCATTGCGTGGAGTTTGGTTCTCAAACCTGGGCTCCAGCTGCAGAGTTCAGTGTCTTTAACCACAGAGCCATCAAGTCCAGTGGTGGGATTCAAATATTTTTACTATGGTTCTGTGGGTGTGGCTCGGTGGGCAAGGCAGGAGAAGGATACTGTAAAATCTCCAGTCAGAAGTGGTATTTGCCAGTTCTCTGAACTACTCAAAATTTATACCAGTTCTCTAGAATTGGTCAGAACCTACTGGATATCACCTCTGATCAAGCCCCATTCTACACGAAGGCTAACTAAATTAAACCATAAATTTTATTTTGGCCCTGTTATCAATATTCTCCCAATAGCAATTAGTTTTATGATCTGTGTTGTTTAACAGATAACTAATAATCCAGTCCCTGACATCTCACTCCTCCATATCACAAAGTTCTTTACAATCAAGTTAAACTTTCTTCCTTGTCTTTGGAGATGTCTCCTCCTGAACAGTTTTCCCCCTCCTTTCTTTATTTCTACTTGTAAATTTTTCTAAATTGCTTCTAAACTGTAATGAGATTAGTAATGAATAGAATGAGGAAAAATCAATAAAGCATCCAGGCGAGCCCAGCCTATTGAGACTCAGCTGAGATGCCTCCACCTGACAGAGGGAGAAACCATCAGTGGGAGGGATGTGCTTTCAGGCCCCCATCATGGCACATGGCTGAGATCGGCTCACAATAAGGCAGAAAGATCTCAGTAATAGAAAGATTGAGGCCTGGCTGACAGGAAAAGAAAGCAGAGTAGGAACGCTGCTCTGAGCACTAGTTGCCAACCTTTCTTTCTGAAATATTCAGGGATGTCAGAGTATTTACAGCATGACTACTATTGTGAGATAACTCAGGAACAAAACACAGGACACAGAGGCTTTGTCTTTCAACAGTGATGTATATGCAAGACTACTATATACATATATACACGTGTTAGGCAAATACCAGGCAAGCAAGCACTCTTCAACTCGACACAACTATATTGGAGACTGGTTTCCTCTCTCAGAATCCCACCTTCGTCGCCAGTGTTGTGTTCGTGGAAGAATGAGACTCGGACACCAGCGTTTTTTATTTAGTGCAAAAAGTCCGTCTTAACCAGGAGCCGCGGCAGCTCTTTATATAGAGAAGCTCCTCTCGGCTAGTGTCCAATGACAGCTACTTGTTTTTCCTGCTGCTTGAATTGGCCAATCATAGGCTAGCTATTATTGGCCAATCAGCGTCGAGAAAAGTAACCAATCAGCATCGGGTATTCTTGTCCAATAGGAATAGCATATTTGAAGTATGTTAATATGGAACAGTATACATATACATATACATATACATATACATATACATATACATATACATATACATATACATATACATATACGAGAGCCGTAGCTCTCGCGACATCCGCTGCAGTCAGTGGCAGGTCCGGGCAGGTCTCAAGGTGAAGTGTGGAGGTAGTTGGTGCAGGGTCGTCTTCTGTGATGGGCAGTGGGGAATAGCTCAGGCCGTCAGCGTGTGTGATGGTTTTGCCGGGTCAGTGAATCAGCGTGGAGGAGTAGGCAGCGAGGAACTCAGACCACCTCATCATTCTAGGTGACAGAATGTTCGGGGTTGGCTTATTGCCTGCTAGGATTCCAAGAAGGGGCTTGTGATCGGTTATTATTGAAAAAGTTCTACCGTAAAGGTACTCATGGAATCTTTTGACTCCAGCGATAATTGCAAGGGCTTCTCTATTGAGTTGGCTGTAATTGCGTTCCAACTTGGAGAGCGTCTTGGAGTAAAAGGTGACCAGTGCCTCTCTGCCATCTGGTAGCTGGTGGCTCAGGATGGCGCTGATCCCAAAAGGCAATACATCACAGGTGACCGTATAGTATTGCTATACTGGATGAGAACGGTGTTGGACGTTAATGGATCTTTGATACCCTGGAAGGCTTTTTGTTCCCAGTGGCCCCATGTCCAAGTGGTTTTTTTTATCTAGCAGTCAATGTAGGGGTTCTGCTATTGTTGCCTTATGGGGCAGGAACACGTTGTAAAAATTTATGAGGCCTAGGAATGCTTGAAGCTCAGTTTTGTTCCTGGGCCTAGGAGCATCTTTTATAGCCTTCACTTTTTTTTTGGTGGGGTGAATGCCTTGTTTCATCAATTAAATAGCCCAAAAACCCAACCTGGTTGGTGGCTAATTCACACTTCTCTCTTTTTACTTTGAGACCTGATTTTCTAAATCTTGTTAATATTTCTCTTAATCTGGTCTCTAGCTGGTTGGCATTTTTTGCTGAGACCAGTACATCGTCAAAGTAAGGGATGACACCTTTCATTCCGTTTAGCAGGCATTCCATGAGGCTTTGGAACACGCCTAGAGCAACGCTAATGCCAAATTGGAGGTGGTTACATTTGAATACCCTTCTATGTGTTACAATAGTCTGTGCCTCTGCTGTAATAGGATCAACGGGTTAGTTGTTGATACGCCTGTGCGAGGTCAAGCTTCGCAAAAAATTTTCCTCACCCTAGCGAGTGCAGTAAATGTTGCACTACCGGTACAGGATATGCGCTTTGTTGGAGCGCATGGTTCAGGGTTGCCTTATAGTCTCAGCAGATGCGCACTGACCCATCTGGCTTCACTAGTGTGATGATAGGTGTTTCCCACCTGGCATGGTCGATTGGCTCTAAAACCCCTTGTGCTATTAATTTATTCAGTTGCTCATCAATTTTTTGCTTTAACATGAATGGGACGCGTCTGGCCTTTTAACGGATGGGGGCTATTTTTGGGTCTTGGCTAAATGAAATTGGGGTCCCTTTGTACTTGCCTAGAGTCCCATCGAAAACATCTTGGAATTCTTATAGCAGGCTCTCCTCCCAGCTGGCTGTGGCGATGCAGTTGATCCCGGTCATCCCGATTCCCAGGGGCGTGAACCATTCGATCCCTAACAGACTAGGGCGGTCTCGGTCGACGATGGTCAGAGGCAAGATTTCAGCATGGTTTTTAAATTTGATGAGGAAATATCCAAGGCCTACTACCGGAATTCGATTTTCCTGGTAGTCTTTTAACACTAGTCTTTGTTTCTGTAGTTCTCTCTGTTTAATGTTCGGTATCAGGCGCCGGATGGTATTCCAGGATACCATGGATAGGAACAACCTTGAGTTCACTTCCATCTCGCAGGGCCTCCCCTCGATGCTCACCTCTATCCGAACCTTCTTTCCACTCTCCGCCTTGGCATTGCCGGTAGTGACTGTCTGTTGCGTTTCTTCCCTGTCACCGGTTCTCTTGTTACGGTTCCATCTGCTGCTGGCTTGTCTTTCTTCATGTCTGGAGGGGTGCTGCCGCGTCTTTTTGGATGCTCTTTTTGTTGCGGCAGACCCTTTTGATGTGCCCCCTTTTATTACAAGCCCTGCATATTGCGTCAAGGAACCTGCATTCAGCTCATGGGTAGTTGCCTCTGCAGCCTGCACATTGAAACTCCCGCCAATTTCTCCTCTTTTTGCACCATTTTTTATCTGAATGGAGTCTATGAATGTCTTCATTGTCATCCTTGGTATCACTCTGGGATTCGATGTCTTCATAGAGGGCTGTCGCTGTGGGCTGTTTCTTTCCTCCCTCTGCCTTCTTTTCCCTGGATTGGGTTGGTAGGTCTGGAATTGCGTTCATTTGCCACATGGTGGCTGCTGACTTTTTAGCTGCTTCGGTGGCGGTTGCCTCTGCAATGGCCTCGGCCACGGTTATGTTTGACCTATTCAGGAGTTTGCTCTGAAGGGTAGTGTCCTTCAGACCGAGGACCACGCAGTCCCTCATGGCCTCGTCTATGTTCTGGAACTCACAGGCTCCTCCAATGTGTCTCAAGGCTGTTACAAATCTCTGATAGTTTCATCCTCCTTCTGGTCCCTCTTATAGAATTCATGCCTTTTTATTAAATTCGAGACCACCGGTGCATAGTGTGCTCAGAGCATTCTGTTCAGGTCGGACCAAGTCATCTGTTTGACATCTCTGGGTTTCACCAGCGCCTTCACCATTTTGAATAAGGCCGGTCCACAGTGTGTAAGGAAGACAGCCCTCTTCCTTTGGTCTGAGATTTCTTCCATTTCGTTGCTTTCTAAAAACATAAGAAAATGATCGATATACAATTTCCAATCCTCCTCATCAGGATTGAAGGGTGCGGGCGGCGCGTTGTTACTGACCATCTCTCTCGCTCAGTTCAGATCGCTGCGTGCTTCGGTCTTACCTTCTACGAAGATCCCACCCTCATCACCAGTGTTCCGTCCAAAGAAGTGCGTGAGACCGGGTTCCAAACAACAACTATTTATTAAACTCACAAGGCAAAAGTGTATGGAACAACAGCCCAAGCCGCAGCAGCCCTTTTTATAGCAGCTTGCCTGTGCCTTGTGGCCAATGACACACTTTTTACTGTTCCTGCCGTTTGGTGGGCTTCCCGGATTGGTTCTTAAATAACCAATCCACGAGTGGTCTTTTCAGCCAATCAGAAAGAGGAACTTGGAACCTACCCAGCTCCATACAGAACACACGCTTTGTGATGATGGGCTGTCATGCCAACCAAAAGAGAGGGATTTATAACTGAGCCCTTTGAAGTGAAGCAGATGGGAATGCAGACCCCCTTCTCCATCCCCCAGAAGGAGAATGAGACTGAGGCTGCTGATGGTGGTTCCTCTGCACAATAGGCAAGTCATCCAAGGTGGGAGGGCCCTCCTCTCTCCAAACCAGAGCTGAAAGAGACCACCAAACACACCAAGCACAGGAACACGGGGGCCAATATGGCAAGGGAGGAGCAGGGCTGAACGAACTGCCACGATTCAGAGGGAAATTCGATTGGACTCAGATCAACTGGCTCTATTCCTTGACTCTGCTCATCTACCTAGAATGCTACAGTCACCTCTACCCATCACACAGAGCCATGGTGAATACCATCACTGAGGGGCTAGAGGGAGAAGCAAAGGAATGGCAAGCAGCCCTCCATAAGAGGAGAGCCCCTCAGCTGCAAGACATCGACAGTTTCCTGCAAGAGGTAAAAGCCAGATTTGAGGAGATAGAGGAGGATGAACACCAAAACCTAGAGGAGACAACCTATTAAGGAACACATTCATGAATTCAGGAGAGTACTGGGGAAGCTACCCCCTTTGACAGAGCAGCTATTAGTTCGATTTTTTAGAATGAGCATGGACAAGCAAATTGCCAAAATAACTGCCTATGGGGACATTCCAAATCAACTCTCTGAGTGGCCATAAAAGTTGACTGCAGATTGCGCACCAACAACATGCGGAAGCAACCAGATACCAAGTAGAGAGGCCAACCAGACCAGAGACCATCCAGCTGGTGAGAGATTGCAGCAGCACAGCCAACCCCAAAACCAACCCTCCCATGAAGCCAGTTGAAATGCTACAGATGGAAAGGGAGGGGCCATATTGCCTCAACATGCGCAACCCCAGTTCTAAAACCCAAGCCAGAGCCACCACCTAGGGAGCAACCAGAACGAGGCCCCAGTCATGCTGCCAACATGTCCTAAAAAGCCCTCCAGGCTGTAGAGGTCCCTCCTAACCCAGTCAACAAGGGGGAAACTCCAGCCAATGACAACCAATTGCTGGATCCTTGTGACAGTGAGGACGATAGTGAAGATGATCCTATGGTGCATGAACCAACCCACCCCTATATGCCTCATAGCCCCCAAAACAGGGACCCAGGGCACTTTGCAAGTCCTAATAGACTCAGGCTGCACTAGATACTTGATTAACCTAGCCACAATCCTGAAACAGGGGATTGGATAGAAGAGACTGGCCCACCCAATCAGATTCAAACAGGTTGATGGGTCACTATTGGGGGGAGCCTATGCTACCCATTTGAATGAACCAGTGAAGCTCAAGCTAGTGGACCACTGGGAAGCAATTTGATTTATAATAGCCCCTAAGTGACAGACCGGGGCTCTCTTGGCTAGACAAGTGGGACCTGATGATCTGATGGGAAGGGGCACCCAGAGGCTGAGGATAGTTAGAGGACCCAGACCCCTCCTGCATCAGCAAATAGATGAATTGTCCATACAGGAAACTCCCCTAAAGGCCCCTCCAGAACTATTGGCAGCCACCTCTGACAAAACCCCAGGGGTCGAACAGATCCCCAAAGAATATCAGGACCTTGCGGAGGTGTTCAGTGAGGCCAAGTGGGATGTCCTGCTCCACCACCACAAGACGGACTGCACCATCAAAATCAGCTCCAGGGTAATACTACCCAAACCCAAACTGTACACCATGACACCCCAGGAAATGTAAGAAATGTGCAAATACATAGATAAAAACCTAGCAAGGGGGTTCATTGAGCCAGCCAAGCTATGGGTTGCAGCCCCGGTCCTGTTCAAAGAAAAAAAAAGATGGGACTATGAGATTATGCATAGATTTTACAGGTATAAACTGCATGTGTGTACACAACTTATACCCCGTGCCTCTCATAAAGGACATGCTGTCTCACCTAGCCAAGGGAAAAGTTTTTACTAAGTTAGACCTCAGAGAAGCATACTTCCAAGTCCACATCAGGGAGGGAGATGAATGGAAAATAGCATTTAATTGCCCCCTGGAGAGCTTCCAATTCAAGGTAATGCCTTTTGGACTGCAGGGGGCTCCGGTGATATTTATGCAGTCAGTAAATGAGGTGCTGCATGAGCACTTCTCTAAGAAGTTCCTTCTCTACCTGAACAACATCCTCATTTACACCAAGACCATGGAGAACCATATACCCCTAGTCCACCAGGCACTGGAAAACTTCTGGTAGAAAATCTGTACGTCAAGCTGTCAAAATGCAAATTTCATCATGAATGGCTAAACTACCTGTGCTACAGAGTGTCAAATGAGGGCATAGAGATGGATCCAGTCAAAATACAAGCCATCCTAGGCTGGCAGACCTCTCGCACCCGCAGACATCTACAAAGTTTCCTAGGATTCTTAAACACTTTTTTTAGGCAATTCATCCCCTCCTTTGCGAGAATTGCCAAACTCATGACAGCCTCCTCAAAACGGGGGGGCCCAGGGGCATGCCCCACGTGGGACAACCCCTACAGTGGGATCTAACCTGCCAAAAGGCATTCAAAACACTAAAAGGACTTTTTGCAAAGGAACCAGTGCAGAAGCATCTGGACCTGGAACAATCCATCATCCAAGCAGATGCTTGTGGAGCAACCTCATATCACAAGTTCTCCATAGAAAGTGCCAAAGCACCTTCTTTCACTGCAAGATGATAAGCAACATGAAGTTTATTGGTTACTCAGGCTTATGTGCTGCTTTAATCACAACCAACTCTAAGAGGCTACAGTGCAGTAAATTCAGTAAATAACTTAAAAATACAATTACACAATGTTCCGATAACATAATGAGGAACTAAACTGGAAAATGATTCTATTATTTTTTTCCATATATTTTGCTTCATGGTCTGTGAGAATGACCTTCAGAGACAGGAGGAAGGGCCTGGGAAGCTGCCATTCAACATCTCAGACCAGGTTATTTCTTTAGAGAATTTGAGGAAGAGGCATGGGACACATCTCATATGGGACCCTCCCTTATTTTCTGGAAGGGGAGAAGTGCTTTGAGATGGGTATC
The DNA here is from genome assembly GCA_015471245.1 of Laticauda colubrina. Lineage (NCBI taxonomy): Eukaryota > Metazoa > Chordata > Lepidosauria > Squamata > Elapidae > Laticauda > Laticauda colubrina. The sequence goes on along the minus strand of BLBF01000046.1, from coordinate 2,970,595 downwards.
TTATAATCAAAATCAAGGAGAGAACCAACCTAGAACTAAGGAGAGGTTTCCTGGCAGTGAGAACAATTAATCAGTCAAACTAACTGAAGTTAAAGATGCTCCTTCACTGGAATATTTCAAGAAGAGATTAGACCACAATTTGTTTGAAATGGTGTAGGGTGTCAGCTGGTGCTCCGTTCAAAATCAAAGAAAGAAATACTTAGACTCCTTTAATCAGAGAAAAGATATCTTTTACTGGAAATCAAGTGGTAGCAACAAAAGAATTCTGAATCTGAGAAAATGGGCACATAAATCACATATACAAAGTATTGGCAGCGTTCCCACCCCCAACAGTTCAATTGGCTCATCCAATTAAAAGTTGTGTATATCATCATGTGGGCATCTCCAGGTGGTGATGAGGCTTCTGTCCGTTGACCTTGACATAGTTTGATAAAGGGTTGCAGCTGCGCAAAGCACAGGATAGAAACCTAAGCAAGAATGTACCCCCCCAATTTATACAGTTCTGGTTTGTTGTTCCAGCTCACTTTCCATAACAATTCCTCCCTCCTCCCCCCATTACTTATGACAGCCGAAAGATGCAAAGCAAAGGGAGAAAATCTTGAAGGCTGACATTCGGCCCTCCTACAAAAAAGATGTTAGTCCTAAAAAAGATAAAAATAGAAGGCAATAGAAAATATATGTAACTACAACAATACTATTTTTCAGGGTTTATCAGGATATTTACTTTGGAATGCCTGGATAAGCTTAGGAGCTCTAACATCCTTCTAATTCACCCACTCAGCCTGGGAAGGAGGAAAATGTTTCCAAACAATCAAATATAGGAGTCGACCCCTTCATTTTCAAGAATCCAAAATTTCTTCAACTTCAAAATGTTGTTCACCTTCAATTAGCAATGGCACAGGGGGATCAACCTGAGTTGGTCTCAGGTCAGAGGTATGTTCAGGTTTTAATAAACTAACATGGAAAACAGGGTGCATCCGTCAAAGGGTTTTTGGTAATTTCAGTTGGACTGCCACAGGGTTTATAATTCGGTCAATTGAGAAAGGTCCAACATACTTAGGTCCAAGCTTTTTTGACTTTTGTGTGGTCTGCAAATATCTGGTGGATAAAAAGATCTTATCACCAATTTGATAAGGATTTTGTGAACTTCTCTTTTTATCTGCAAATTTTTAATGAGCTTGATGAGCATCATCTAATGCAGGGGTTCCCAACCTGGGATGCTTGCACCCCCTAGGGGTGCAAGACAATATTCCAGGGGATGTGAGAAAAGTCTAGGTAAATAATAGGCTATAATAATAATTGGCTATATGTTGGCATTTTTATTTTCTTTTGCAAAGGACTAACTTTGTTTTCATTTTAGAGTTAAGTATCGTTATTTAGTGGCCGTCACATACATAGCTGAAAAGATTCAATCCTACCATATATTTAATAATTAAATAATTCAATCCTACCATATATTTACCATATATTTCAGGGGGTGCGAGGTTCAAGTGAAATTTTTTTAGGGGTGCGGGGCGAAAAAAAGGTTGGGAACCACTGATCTAATGTTTTATGGGTAACTGGCCAGGTAAGCTGGAGCTATGTTATCCATTCATCTAATGACTGAATGTTAGGTTTCTCCTGTGGAAGCTCGGGTATGGGTACAAAGTCTTGTCCTGAAGCCACTTTAAATGGAGTAAACCCAGTACTACTATGTACCAAATTGTTATATGCCACCTCAGAGAATGGCAATAGGTCAGTCCAATTATCTTGCTGATAATTTATATAACATTGAAGATATTGTTCCAATACCGAGTTAGTTCTCTCACAAGCCCCATTGGTTTGTGGTTGATGGGCGAAGCTAAAGCCCAGGGTGGAGCCCAATAACTTCAGGAACTCCTTCCAAAAGTTTGAGATAAATTGGACACCCCTATCTGAGATTATTCATTCAGGAACCCCATGTAACCTGTAGATATGTAAAATAAACAGTTTAGCCAACATTTTCGCATAAAACCTCCCTTTTGAGGTTTACCTCCTGTCAGGCTTCTCGAGTGCTGGTGGGGAAGGAATTGATCCAACCAAGACCCCACCAGCGTCTATTTCGGGTCAGATCAATTTCTACCTCCGCTGCCAGCACGTACCACAGCTGCAGCTCAATGGGGTCTCTTCTGGCAACCCATCTTTAAAAGCTTCTATCAGGGCTCCCTGGGACCAGCCTTGAATATGACACACCAGCTCTCTAAATTCCTGGGTGTAGTCGGCCACTGATCCCTGTCCCTGATTTATGGTCTTCATCCTAATTCTGGCCTTACATTCAGCAAGTGGGTCTTTAAACTTGGCCTGCAGCGCAGTCATGAACAGGTCAGAATTCATCAGCTGAAGGGCATTATCATTATGCAAAGTCACCATCCGCTTTGCAGCTGTTCCCTCTAAGAGCAGGGAATCTTGTCCTCCAGTTGCTCCCAGGTCTTCTTGGTCGCTGGCTGGATTTGACATGGTGTTCAGACCCCCTCGGAAGAAAATTTATTAATTCTCCGGGTGCGCTGGTAATGTGGAGATTCAGAATAACGTCAGCTGGTACTTCATTCAAAATCCAAGAAAGAAGTACTTAGACTCCTTTAATTAGAGAAAAGATATCTTTTACTGGAAGTCAAGTGGTAGCAACAAAAGAATTCTGAATCTGAGAAAATGGGCGCGTAAATCACATATACAAAGTAATGGCAACGTTCCCACCCCCAATAGTTCAATTGGCTCATCCAATTAAAAGTTGTGTATATCATCATATGGGCATCTCCAGGTGGTGATGAGGCCTCTGTCCGTTGACCTTGACATAGTTTGATAAAGGGTTGCAGCTGCGCATAGTATAGGATAGAAACCTAAGCAAGAATCTACCTCCCCCCCAGCTTATACAGTTCTGGTTTGTAACACCTCCATCTCACTTCCCATTCCCCCCACCTCCCCCCGTTACTTATGACAGCCAAAAGATGCAAAGCAAAGGGAGAAAATTTTGAAGGCTGACATAGGGTTTCCTGCTTAGACCAGGGGTTGGTCGAGAACAGAGGTCCCCAACTAGTGGTCTATGAGAAAATGTTGGTGGTCTGAGGTGCACCCGGGTAGAGGAGCTGCTCCAGGATGACCAATGGGCCTGTCTGTGACTAGAGCTCTGGATTAGGGGACCAGCCAGGCAACTCATGATGGGGCTGGAAATATCTGCCATAGCGGGAGGAATGTGCAACTTGCAATTTTGCATGAGGTGCAAGGTGCAAGGAGTAGCACAACCCTTGCCAACTGGAACGAGGTAATGTGCTGTTGCAGCAAGAAGAGGCAGAGTGGTGGCACAGGCGGGCCAAAGCAATGGCTGTCTGCAACCTGCAGCTCTTTCTTCCCCCTGTTGTGGCTTCCTGTCAGTTGAACTGACTGGCTCTACCCCTCGCCCACTCCTCCCACTCACTCTTTGCCTGGTATGAGAAGGGAAGGACAGGAGATGGAGATTGATGCTTCATCTCTTGCTGGATCTCGCAGGCATTTCTTATGGCCCTTGTTGGTGCTGCATGACTGGGAAATGTGTGACTTCCTCTCTGCCCCAAGACACTGGCTGGCCCAGCTGAGAGAGATGAGAGAGAGACAGAGAGAGAGAGAGACAGAGACAGAGTCAGAGAGAGATGAGAGAGAGAGAGAGATATACAGAGGGAGAGAAAAAGAAAGAGATGAGAGAGAGAAAAAATATTGAGAGAGAGAAAGATATAATGAGAGAAAGAGAGAGATGCGCGATCCTGGAGTTTTGTTTTCTGTGGAAAATGGGTCCAAATGGCTCTTTTGAATGTTTAAGGTTGCAGGAATAGGCAGCCAAGCTAAGGGCCTGAAGCAGAGGTGGGATTCAAAAAAATTTACTACCGGTTCTGTGGGCATGGCTTGGTGGGCATGGCAGGGGAAGGATACTGTAAAATCTCCAGTCTGAGGTAGGATTTGCCGGTTCTCCGGACTACTCAAAATTTCCGCTCCCGGTTCTCCAGAACAGTCAGAATCTACTGAATACCACCTCTGGCCTAAAGGACCCCATCTCATCACTGGGAGTCCAGGCACTTCAGCAAGCAGCACCCTGGGTTCATCTTAGTGGTCTGTGGGATTTAAAATTATGAATTTAGTGGTCCCTGAGGTCCAAAAGGTTGGTGACCCCTGGCCTAGAAGACCTCCAATGGGAGGTTTGAGTCTGGGTCCTTTGACATGCAGTATTTATGCCATGCATCTCCTGCACCGGAGGAGGAGTGGTCTTTCTTTAAAAGAAAAAGAGACCCTCCCTCTCAGGTCAAGCACAAACGAGAGGCAACAGCTCCTGCAACTGCTGCAGCAGAGCCCTTCCTTGTCTTGCCCTCCCAGTTCTTTTCCCTTCCTTGATCTCAAAGAAAAATTGCACCTTTTCTCTCAGACTATTTAATTTTACCATAGTTAGAAATTCATATTTTTTCTCCAGGCTGGGTCTTAGTTTTTGGGGAGAAGAACACTTCTCTGCTCCTTTTCCCTTCTTTGATTAAAAAAGAAGAATCAATATTTAAAGGAAAGGGATTATATATTGAAGAGGCAGGCAGGCATTTTCTGCTGTGGTTCTTTTCCTGGAATGAGGCTGAGGTTTTTTGATCTTTGGAGAATATAAAACCTATAATAATAAGTGGACGGACAGGGGATCCGTTTCAGACAGCAATTCCTTTCTCTGTTAATAAGAATCTAGTACTTCTGCCTCTTAGCCTGACCCTCACCAATTCCACTCACTCCATCCTCTTAATGCCTTTTCCGGATCTTCTGACAGAAGCATTTTGCAAGACAGATATGCAGTTGGTACCTTGTTATAAAAACCAGGGCAGGACATGAGAAGAGGGAGAGGCTGTGTCGAGGGGATCGGTAAGCAGGGATGGGAAGGGGTGAAAGGAAGACAAGGTGGGAGGGAGAAAACACAAAGGGAAAGGGGGGCCTCTGCCATCAAGACTTCACCCTCCACAGATGGGCAGGGTCCCACATACAACACCTTCTGAAAAAAAGCCCTCTGCCCTTTATATCCCTGCCTCTGCTGAAGCAGGGAGATAATAAGGGGTCCTCAATGCTCTCTCAGCTTGGTTGTTTTCTTAACAGATGTTTCATTACTCAATGCCTATGAATGTTGCCTAGTTTGGGCAATGAAACACCTGCAAGAAACCAACCAACAGAGAGCACCAAGGATCCCACAGTCCTCCTCCTCTCCCTCTTCCTCTTCTCCACAACCCCCTTTCTCTTCTAGCATTGATGACATTACCTGGTTGGGTCATGAAACATCTGCCAGAAAACAACCAAGCTCAGAGAGCAACAAGCACCTCTCATGTCCCTCCCTGAGCTACAAATGTTCTTTTTAAGGGAGATAATGCTTAGAAGTTAGAATACTGGAAATCTTTTCAAATCTTGTCAGTAAGCAAAGAGTACACAGCCATGAAAATCCCACAAACAGTCATGAAATATGTAGATTATATAAATATGGATATAAAATGTCTGTTTCCTTCCTCCTCCGCTTGCCCCCCCCACACACACGCACATACCTAAATAGCTGCCTTAGATAGAAGATTGTGGCTATGTTGTGCAGGAAGGATGGTTAATAATTCCTCCAAGGAGACATTAAATTCTAATCCCAAGAGCCAGAATCAGACTTTGCGTAAGTGCTAATTGGTCTATTTATTTTTGGCTAAACCAAACCATAGTTTAGTGTGATGCATCTAAGCAACTGCACCTCTTTCTTTGTCTCCCTTGCTCTTCCCCCTCCCCAAACAACATTCAATAGTGCAATGAAATAATTCTCTTTCGGAGAGATTTCTCATACGCGATTACAGCTCAGTCCCTGAAGATGCTGCTTCTTCCCGAACAGCTTTCCTACCCACCAACCAGGAATCACCATTCCCAAAGCAGAATGAGGCCTGGCTGCATCCACCAGATCTGCATCCTTCATAGGTGATTTTTCACAGATTGACTGGTTTCCACGAAAGAAGGTTTTACAAGCAGTCCTTGGCCCAAGGGTGGGTGGCAGAGGTGGTATTCATACCACCTCTGACTGTCCCCACCCCCATCTCTTCTCTGCCTCCCATCGAGTCTCAGCTGATTGGCTGGGTCTTCTTTGGTTGCCCTGCAAAGGAGAATGGAGCTGGAAAGCTGGTCAGTGGTGGGGAGGGAATGGGGATTTTGCAGTATCCTTCCCCTGCCACGCCCACAAGCCACACAGACAGAACCGGTAGTAAAAAAAATTGAATCTCACCACTGGTGCATGGGCAAAGGTGGCTGACAACCAGGGCTGGTGATCAATGGAGAGAGGAGGGGTGTCATCCAGAGGTGTATTCAGCAGGTTCGGACCAGTTCTGGAGAACCGAGAGCGGAAATTTTGAGTAGTTCGGAGACCCGGCCAATCCCACCCCTGACTGGAGATTTTACAGCAACCTTCCCCTGCCATGCCCACCAAGTCACACCCACAGAACTGGTACTTTAAAAAATTGAATCCCACCACCTGGCTAGGTGTGATGAGTGACATCACCCACCCAGTCACATGACCAACTGGCCATGCCTACCCAGCCAGAGAATCGGTGGTTAAAAAATTTGCAGCCCACCACAGGATAGATGGGGCTGTTGAAGATCAACTTGGTAAAGGTGATGAATCAGCTGGTTCTGACCAGTTCTGGCAAACCGGTGGTGGAAATTTTGAGTAGTTTGGAGAACCGGCAAATATCACCTCTGACTGGAGATTTTAGAGAAAATCCTTCCCCTGCCTTGCCCACCAAGACACGCCCACAGAACCGGTAGTAAAGAAATTGGAATCCCACCACTGGTATCATCCCCTACTGGAAGCACATCCTGCCTTGGTGCAAATTGGGCTAAACTGCTTCCAACAACAAAGAGGCTGTTCCCAAGAGAAAGTCCCAATTATGCTGAGCAGCTATGAAATCCATTGACAAACTAAATCCCATAATCTTTTTTTAAGAAGCATTGTAATGACTGGATTAGAGCTCTGCTCCTTTGCTGTTCAGAATGGAACAGCTAAAGGCAGCACGCCAGAAAGAAAAGGAACCGAAACAACCTCTTAAACAGCTGCTTTTCTCCCTTCCTGGCCCCGATTTGTCAGTGTTCTCAACTACTCATTTTTTGGGGAAGCTCTTTTTCTGTGCTCTCTGTTATCTGTAGGTGCATTAATTAAAATGCACTGAACTTGCTAAACTTTTCCCAGGTGCATTTCCAGTAGCTTGTCAGTTACAAACAGACATATAGGAATGTTAATATGCTAGAAATTAAGGGCCAAATAGATAGAAAAGGAATATTTTTATTGGACTATGTAGACCCTCCACCTACTAGTAGCAAGTTTTGGAGACTCCAGCTCTTCGGCTTGATTTTGAACAAAATAAGAGATTGGAATAAGAAAAAGATGTTGAGACTCTAGAAAGAGTTCAGAGAAGAGCAACAAAGATGATTAGGGAGGCTCAAACATACAAAGACTGGTTGGAATTGGGTATGTCTAATTTAAGGAAAAGAAGGACCAGGGGTGACTTGATAGCAGTGTTCTAATACTTAACGGAATGACAGAATTGGAAGGGATCTTGCCTCGTCCAACCTGCTCCTCAAGCAGGAAACCCTACACCAGTGGTGGGATTCAAATAATTTAACAACCAGTTTGCCCTGGGTCAGGTTGGCTGTCGTGGGAGGCATGGGCCAATTTGACCCTGGGCGAATCGATTGTTAAATTACTATCCCCCCACCAGTTGTAGGATTCAAATTTTTTTACTACCAGTTCTGTGTACATGGCTAGGAGGGAGTGGCCAGGTGGTCATGTGACTGGGTGGGCATGGTTATGTGGTCATGTGATTGGGGGGTCAAAAGTCCTCCTCCAAACATTAAAATAGCTGTTGGTTGATCTGTTTTATGGGCTGTGTTTACCTACAATATTTATTTATCAAGAAAATGTCCGTGGTCACCCAACTCACTCATGGTGACTCTGGGCAGAAGTGAAATCCCAAATACAAAACCCAGTAAAGCTTCACCTCCCTGACAACAACAATCAAACAAAATAAACACAATCCCATCATCAACTGGAAATCTGCTTCAAGGCTTCTTTAAAGAAAAGGGTTTCCAGGAGAATATTTGTAGCTCAAGGCTAAAATGAGGGGTCCTGGATCCTGTCTGAGCTTGCTGGTTTTCTTGCAGACATTTCATTATCCGAACTAGGTAGCATCATCAGGTCAATCAACTGGCACTGATGACAATGTTACCTTATTTGGATAATGAAACATCTGCAAGAAAATAAGCAAGCTCAGAGAGTTTGCCATGAAAAATAGTCTTCTGGCCTCATCTCCTCTTATCTCTTATGAGTTCAGGAGTTTGAATAATCCCCCACCGCACCCCACTCTTAGATAATTAACAACATCTATACTATATTATGGGGGCATTTTGAATTGATTCCTACTGGCAATAAGGGCAACAATGGAAAAATTATTCTATGATTGCATTCTCCAGCTGTTAGTAGCCTGGTCATTGGAGTATATTTTTATCAAATGTAGTTTCCCAATCAAAATCAGAATAGAGCTGGAAAGGACCTCTCCTGATCAAGCAGGAGACCCTTTACTATTTCAGACAAGAGGCTGTCCAGTTTTTTCTTAAAATCCTCCAGTGATGAAGCACCCACAACTTCTGGAGGAAAGCTGCTCCACTGGTTAATTGTCCTCCCTGTTAGGAAGTTTCTCCTCAAATTCTAGGCTGCTTCTCTCTTTGATTGATTAGTTTCCATCCATTGTTTCTTGTCATCTTTAAAAGCTGCTCCACACAAAGTATGAAAGTTAAATCATAGCAACTGAACTTATTTTATCAGTTATCAAGATTCAACCTTCAGACAACTTTACCTGGATGATTGAGAATCTTCATTAACATATCCCATAATAATCTGTGTAAGGAAATCTCATCAAGGTCTTCTTATCCAGTTTGTAACAGGGACACCAACTGAGCCTGGTCAAAGGCAACTATGCAGTCAATGCCTCTACCTGCTGAGAAGCAGAAGCTGTTAGTTCAAGAAAGACTCCAAATCACACACCAGTCCTGTAAAGAAGAATGCAACTCCATTTAGAGCTAACACCAGTTAAGTTTCTTAGAAGCCAAGATGTTTCTTTTTCAACAGTAATTCTTTTTTTTTCTGTTTAAAAAACAGTCATACATATACAAAATTTATATCTTATTTCTTCACTGATACCAGTTATCCTAGATTGAACGATATTCTGAGTCTTCCTTATTGTTTAAAGCCCATCACACAGCACCAACGGATGGAAAGAGGATGTAAAACAGAGATAAACATTTGCCATCCGTTGGTTAACGCGATGCATCCGTTCTGGACTCACTGCGTCCGTTTTTCATACTCTCTATCCATCCAGCATCTGTTTACTGACATTTCATCCATTCAAAAAGTTTTGAGCTGCACACAAGAGAACGCCTTTGGCATCCTGGCCAACAGGTTCCAGGTACTTCTCACCACCATGCAGCATCGCCCACAGACCGTGAGGAACATCGTGAAAGCTTGCTGTATCCTGCACAATCTCATGCGCACCCGCTACCCAGTCTTGCAGAACAGGCTCGTGGACCTCCAACAAGGCAATGGGGACATGGAGCCTGGGGAATGGAGGCAAGGGCGAAACCTGATAGACACTGTGGATGTGCAAGGCCCCAACAGAGCTTCACGTGAAGGGAAGAAGCAGCGCAACCTCCTGAAACACTGGTGCAACTCCCCAGCTGGAGCAGTGGAGTGGCAAGACAGGATGGTAGATGCTTAATGGATGCTTCCTTCAACCTGTCTCATAACACTGATGAGATTGTGCCTTGTATGTTGAGTGGCCCTACAATGAACAGGGCATTAATAAAGAGTTGTGTTTATGTTGAAATGTGTTGATGAATGATTGTTATTGATAATAAAAGGCCATAGATGTGGCACCTGGGAGGGTGGACCATACAGTCCTACTATGCTTGCACTGGAGGTTTATCTATCCCACAGCTATTACCCATCCCACAGGTATCCCTGCCCATCCCACTGCTATCCTTACCCATCCCACAAGCATGCAAAGGCTTAAACCATTTCTAAAAGTTTCCACCAAGACTTTATTGACTAAAAGAACTGAACCAAGTGTGTGAAGCAAAGATAAACTTTATTAATAACAAACTGTAAAAGCAAAATGTCCCAAGTAAAGTGTCCCAAGCAAAGATAAAGTCAACAGGTAGCAACCCAGTCTCTGACACTCTTCTCAGTCACTCTGAGGCGTGCCCATTGTCTCAGGGGTGAAGGGTCCAGGTGCTGTGGAGGTGGCTGCTGCTGGAGTGCTGGTCTGAGGCACCATTGGGGTGCCTGGCCCCGAGAGGACAACAGGGGATGGTGTGTGGAGGAAGCTCTCAGAGAGCTGGCTCAATCCTGTGATGTTGAGAGCCCCTTCCTCCATGACATGGGGTGTCAGTCCCAAGACCAATGACAGATGTTCTGAGGCTGGGCTTGGCTGTGGGGTGGAGGAAGGAGGAGTATAGTGGGGCTGTCTGGTCTGCAGCTGAGCGAGGTGAGGCGTGGGTGGCATCTGTGGCATGGGTGGCATCTGTGTCATGGGTGGCATCTGTGGCATCGTTGCCATCTGTGGTGTCGGTGGCATCGGTGGCGTATGATGTACCTGTGCCTGGACTGGGAAGGGCTGCCTGTGCTGCTGGAAGTCCTGGTAGCCATAGCCTTGGTAGGTGAGGGGGTGTTGAAAGCCTTGGAAGGGCTGTGACATCACCTGGGGTGGATGAGCAGACCTGGACTGGGTCGGAGCAGGTTCAGTTGGGCCTGGAGAGTTGTGCAGAAGACTTGTGATCCTCTCCTTTATCACCTGGTACTGTGATTCGGACATGTCCATGAGGGTATGGTTGACATAGGTGAGGATGGGCTTGTGGTTTGAGGATGGTATGTTGGTGTGTACCAGCTGAGAGAGGAGATCTACACTACTTTTGATGGTGTCCCTGATCTCCAGCAGGACAGTGTGGCTCTGCCCCTCTGGTCTGGCTCTCTGCCTGCTTTCTGTGGAGGTGGAGCTGGGGGTGGATGTGGGTTGGTCTCCAGACCACGGCCTGGCCAGATTTCTTGAGGTGCAGCTTCCCATACCAGGTGTGCATGTGCTTCCACCAGCCGAGGAGGACCTCCGAAGTGTAGCCCAGGCTCTCCGCCTTCTCTCTCCAAGCAGCCTGCTTCCTCTTGGTGTCTCGATAGAGCCTGTGTCCCTTCCGCCATAGGTACTCATTCTCCCTCAGTCATTCGAGCACCTCACCCTCATGTTCCTCTTCGATGGAGTATTGCCTCCTCTCCCGTTCATGAGTATGCCTCTTCCTCCCTCTGGCAGGGCCATCTGGGCCCTCATCAGAGGGGCTTCGAGGTTCTAGGGGCTGCTTCACTACACCACCACCACCAGCAGCAGCAACAACAGTAGCAGCAAAAGCAGCACCAGCAGCACCTGGAGCACCAGCAGCACCAGCAGCACCAGGATCAGCAGCAGCAGAGTAAGCACCAGCAGCACCAGCAGGACCAGGATCAGCAGCAGCAGAGTAAGCACCAGCAGCACCAGCAGCACCAGCAGCACCAGGAGCACCAACAGGAACAGCAGGAACAGCAGGAACAGGAGCAGCACCAGCAGAATAAGCACCAGCAGAAGCACCAGCACCAGGAGCAACGCCAGCAGAGTTAGCACCAGCAGAAGCCCCAGCACCAGGAGCAGCGCCAGCAGAAGCTCCAGCACCAGAAGAGTCAACCCGAGCAGCAGAAGCCCCAGCAGAAGCAGAGTCAGGGCCAGGGGGTTGGATGGTGGCCCTGTCCTTCTTGCCAGGGCTGGCAGCAAATGGCACAGGCTTCCTCTTCTTCCCCATGGTTGTTGGCTGAAGCTGTGTCTGGCAGCAGGTATTTCCTCTGAATGGTGACCTGCTTGCGAGCTGCATCCCTTTATATCCGTGGGGCTGATGCAATGCATCCTCCCCGCATGCGCAGTGAACGCTTTGCATCCGCTAGGCATCCGCTAGGCTTCCGTGATGCATCCGCGTCATCCACTAGGCATCTGCTCTGCATCCGTTCCTTCCGTTGCGCGTCCGCTTCGCTGTGCTCCCCCAGAAGCCCTGTGGATGTGCCATCCGCTTCCATCCGCTTCCATCCGCTAGGCTTCCATGGAGCATCTGCTTTAATCCTCGCTACATCCTCTCCCCGTCCGTTCTTTTCCGTTGTTGTCCACTCTGCTTATGCAAATTTGGGGCACTTTTGAAAGCGGATAACAACGGATGGAAAATGTTCTCGTCTGCTGTGTCCTTTTTACATACGTTTTGCATCCGTCGTCCTATGTGACAGGCCCTTAAATTCTATAGTAAGTTTATCCATTTCTGCATACTCAAAAATTTTACAGATTATTAAACAATTTGTTGGTAAAGTGGCTATTTTCCAAGATTGTGCTTGTGTATTTCTCACTGCTGTGATAATATTGATAATATGAAATATTTAATCTTTTTGAGGTACTTTCCTTGAATAATGCCCAGGAGAAACAGTTCAGGCTTCAATTCTACTTGACAATGGATGATTTCATTTAACCATTTTTGTGTTTTGATTCAATATTTTTTAATTTCCGGGCATAGCCACCATACATGGAAAAGGGTACTTTGTGCTTGTTTACATTTCTAGCAATTAGGTTTAAATTAAGATACATTTTTGCAAGTCTTGTTGGGGCTAAATGCCAAAGGTTCAACAGTAATTCTTACTTGCCAGGTTTAATCTGAACATATATTCCTATATGTGTTCAGATTAAACCTGGCAAGTTAGAATTACTGGAGGAAAGAACCAACCTTGTAATTATCGACTGGTGGATCTGCCCACTTGGACCACTGTTTCTTTCCTATGTCCAGATTGGAATCCTTACTGAAATGGATTCTCTATATCCATTTATATAGACTATGCAAGGGAACTGGAGGCTTAAACATATGAAAACACTTGCATGAATTGAGTATGTCTAGTCTACTGAAGAGAAAGACTTCAGGAGACAGGATAGCAATGCTCCAACATTTGTAAAGAGGGAATCAACCTATTTTCCAAAGCAATAGAAGGCAAAACAAGAAGCAATGGATGGAAGCTAATCAAGGAGAGAACCAATTTAGGACGAAGGAGAAATTTCTTGACAGTGCAAACAATTAACTAGTGAATGGCTTCCCTCCAGGAGTTGTGGGGCTATGGTTGCTTCCTTTTACAAACAAGCACAAGATTTAGCCACCTTCCACACTGGCTGGATATTACCCAAATACCTTCCCAAAATTATCAGTCATCTCAGCCATTATCTTCTTTTTCCTTCCACACTGGATCCTGCATTCAGCAAGCCAAGTAGCAATCCATTTTTGGTCAAGATAGCAATGGGAAGGAGAGAAGTTGCTGGGCACTTGTTCTTTGTAAGGTTTTTTTTTTTTTGCTTTGAGCAGTTTGGATGGATTTTGGAATAGTCTACTTTGCACTGAATTTCAGGAGCAAAGTAAAGTTGCATTGGTAGTGGAGGAGGGAGCAAGAGAAATGAACTGACAGTTTTCCAATGATACAGAACTTGGAGGGATTTTGGTGGACTTTGAGGCATTTTCATTGGTATGAGGGAGTGGATCACTGATCACGTGGTCTGTTCAAGGCTGGAGTAGCATTGCTCTGGAACATCAGATTGCCATAAACCACCAGCCAAGTTTAGACATTCTTTCTAAATGGTTTTTTTTCCCTCCAGATTCTGGGATAAAATTAGTGATGTTTATATTTATAATTTGATATTTATAATTGGTTGTTACATGATGCCATCTTTGTTTGCAGTATTGGTTTGGTTTTCTTTTTTAAATATTGTACTGTCTTATTTGAAAGTAGCCCAGGTCAGTTTTGAGTTAGGGGAGCAGCCTTATCAATGGAAATTAGACACACATTCTACCTCCTCCCCCATTTCTCCTCCTCCCGAACCTTCCTTTCCTCCTAATTCTCCCTTTCACAAGCCAGCCTTTCTCCCTCACTGCAAGATTGTCCTGAAACAAGGCCCAGGACAGTAAAGGAGTTTGGCTAAGGGCCATTTCCTCCACGTACACACCCAATATGCGTAGGTGAGAGAGAGAGAGAGAGAGAGAGAGAGAGTTTTGTGCAGCCTTCTTTCGAACAGCCATTTTTCTTCCCAGAAGCACACCACACGGCAAAATTCAAAGAAGTGTGATTTTCAAAGGACAACTGCATTTTTGATTGCTTCAAAAAATGCTTACAGATGAGAACTCAGTGCATCTGCCCCACCTCACCGAAACTCCTCCTGCCCTGCTTTCATCAGCCGTAGAGGAGGGTGGGTTTGGGGGCAACCCTCCTCCATCGCAGTTTGGACTCTTTCCAAGGACCCCTGAATGGGGGGGGGGGGGGGGGAAGGACACGCTGGCTGCCTCGGCGAGCGACTTCTCCCGCCACTCCCCTCCCTGCGCCCCTCTCGGTCCAGAACAGCCTCTTAGCTCGGCACGGAAAGCCGCGGGGCCGCCGGCAAGGTCGGGCGCATCACATTATTTTTAATGATGCTCCAGCCGCGGCGCTGGAGGATGAATCAATGGCAAGTTCAAAAGGCCCCCCCTCCTCCCCCGGTAAGGAGGGCTGGTGCTTCCTTTCCCCAGGTAGACGCTGCTCGGGGGCTGCGGGGCCAGAGCGCCGAGTGCGGTTGAAAGGGAGAAGAAGCGCTTTCGCCTTGATGTTCCCCAAGCTTTTCTTCCCGTTCTCCGGCGAGCGGCAAGCCACTGATTGCGGGGCAGCATCCTGGGGCAGGTGGAGGCGAGACGGCCGTCGCAGGCGGAGATGGAGCCGGCTTGAAAGGGGGTCTTCTTCATTTGATGCCTTTGAGTTGCAACTAATTTTATGGGTCAGGTGCAGCCATTCTGGCAGATTTAACGGAGTCGGCCTCCGCAGCCTCTCCGTTTGTGCCAACTGAGAGTTCCCCTTACCTGGATCAAGAGGCATCTTGAAGCATAGCCATGACTCCCCCACGTGCTGCTTTACAGGGAGGAAAATGGAAACGGGCGTGGATCGGGAATTAACATCCCTGTAGTTTATCTAATTTATTTGGCAAATGGTCCTCAAAAATCTCAAAATTTACCTGCTAAATTTATCCTTTAATTCAGTGGTTCTGCTTATTTTCAAAGCATCAAAGTGACTGAGTACTTCCAGTGTTGGGAGGCTGAGCTTCTTCATCTTAAATTTTGATAGAGGGAGAAACTTTTCCCCCTGTGAAAGCTGGAAACTCCTTCCAGAAGAAGAAAAGACTGCAAGTCAATCTTATCTAGATCACCTCACTATATCATTATGCTGATGTAGGAACTCAGGAAAGAGTTCCTCCACTTTACAGGGAGGAAAGTGGAAACAGCGTGGATCAGTGGCAGGCAGAAGGGGGCTCAGTTACTGCTTCCTTCTTGGTCAAAGAGAAGCAAGCGGTTGGGGTTTTTGTCCTTGATTTGCCAACAGAGTGCCTGGCGGTCTTGCCTTCCAAGCGGCAGAGGATGCCAGCCAGGGGTTCATCCAGTCCTGCCCTCTTTCAAAGGCTGTGAGGCAGTGAAGCCCAGCTGGGGAAGTGCCAGAGAAGTGCAAGAAACAAGGTGGTTCACATGATTGCATGGCTAACATGGTCTACAAGAATCTGAACTACTAACGATCAAAGCAAATTGGCAGTAGATAAGAGTCAAGGGAATTCAAGGAGGGCTGGACTTAGATCTCTTGTGAGCACGAAGGGACTCAAGATTGATGACATGCTTGATCCCTCCCTCAGGCTCAGCTGGCTCATCTCCTATAGGACAGGGTTCTCCAACCTTGGCAACTTTAAGTCTGGAGCTTTGCTGGCTGGGGAATTCTGGGAGTTGACGTCTCCAGGCTTAAGGTTGCCAAGGTTGGAGGCTCCTGTCCTATAGGAAGCTTGTCTTGGTCACCACAATACAAAAAATGTTACTGACATCCTAGAAAGAGTGGAGAAAAAGGGATCTGGAGACGAAACTGTACAATGAACTTTTGAGGTAACCAGAGCCTGAAGAGAAGGCTCAGGGGAGACAGGATAGCAGTCTTCCAGTACTTGAAGAGCTGTCACAGGGAAGGGGGTGTTTTATTCTGCAAAGCACCTGCGCAGGACAAGAAACAATGAGTGGAAGCTCAACAAAGGGAGACCCAACCTGGAAATGAGGAATTTCCTGACAGTGAGAACACTTAGACCATGGAATAGCTCGCTTCCTGTACTTGTAGGTACTTCTCCACTGGAGGTTTTCAAGAAAAGGTTGGATAACTATTTGTCCAGCATGATATATGGATTTCTGCCTTGGGCAGGGGGTTGAACTAGGAGTCACCAACCTTTTGGACCTCAGGAACCACCAAACTCATAATTTTAAATCCCGCGGACCAGAGACCCTGAGAAAATCCCCCCCAAAAGTCTGCAGGAAAATTCCCCACCCTTTTTTCCTACTAATCAATTGTTCTTTATTTGGGATCGTAGGATACCATCTCCATCTCCATTCTCACAGGGAGAGAGAGAGAGACTTTTGGCTTCCTGCAGGGAAAGCAGCAGAAGCAGCAAAAGTCCTCCTTTCTCTCCCCCAAACTCTGCCAGAAATGGGTCTTTGCCGGTGCAGCCTCTTGGAGCAAGAGGCCTTGTAGGGTCCCAAAGACTCATTTCTGGCGGAGTTTGGGGGAGACTTGCATGAAGTCCAAAGCAGAAGAAGAAAGAAGTGGAAAGAAGCAGCCTGGTGGCCAGGCCAGGCGCATGGGGCAAGTTTCCCCCCCCTCCACCCTTTCTGCCCTCCCCTGACTACCTCGTGTTGTTCGCAATGCAAGCGATGCAAGCCTTGTGTTCCCGCAGGCCATGTGGTCGGCACAGCCTTGTGTTCCTGTGTAGCCTGGATTAACTGCTTTGGAGGTAACATTTCTCTGTGGACCACCAAAATTTACTCCACTGAACCAGAAGACCTCCAAGGTCCCTTCCAGCCCTAGGATTCTATGACTGTGGTATCCCAAAGGCAGTTTCTTGGCATCTGAACTGGGGAGCAGAATGATGATGGAGAAGGTGGCTGGGAAGGGACAGCTGCTTCTCCAGAGAACCTCTCAAACTCCTCCCTCTGAGAGACCCTGGAAAGTGGTAAAGGAAGCACTGAATCTCATCTTTCATAACCAACTGCAGCTTTTCCACCTTCCTTTTTTTTCCCCAGCTAATTACCTCTAATTACCTCTCATCATAACAGACAGCATGTGACTAAATAATTAATTGGTAGAATAGAATACGCCCGCCCCCTCCCATCGCTTGCCTCCGATTAAATGGATTGCTCTTCTCGTGAACTTCATTTCATTTGTTCCTTCCCTTTTTAGAGAAAAGAAAATGAGAGCGAAAATCCCGTAGCTGTTTCATTCCGAATGAAACAAAGGCAAGGGAAGTATTGTGAGCTTGTCAGGAATGGCCCTGCGTTCTCAGCCCTTGCCTAAAACAAGGGAAGATGCTTCCGATCCATTTTTCAGGAAAGGCAATATATTCCCATGCGGGGGAGGGGCTGTGCCTTGCAGAAGCAGAGCACAAAACTTGAAATTACACTAAGTAGGTCTTGGCAGCATAATCAAACTTGGATCTTCGTCCTTAGATTCAGCTGACACCCCATCATACCCTGATTTCAGGGAGCATCAGGGGGGTGAATTGCAACCCCCACTTGAAACCCACCAGAGGAAGCCTGTGTCTTCCCTGGATCTCCAGCTACCCAACCTGCTTCTGCCATTCCAGCCTTTTATCCTTTACGATTCTGTGGGCTTATTCTAAAGGAGAGGGTTCTGCTCCAGGTTTGCCCTGGGAGAAGAGTTTTGATTTATGCATATTTTATTTGCTACAAGTGTTGACACTCTGACCTTCAGGATAATAAATCATTCCAAAGCAGCATGCTGGGAGTAACAATCATGATTTTAATCATTGAATGCATGAATGAATGCATGAATGAATGAACGAACAAAAGAAGATTGGAAAGAAGTTCATGGGTCATTTAGACCAACCCAATACTTGGTCCCCTAAACCATTCCTAGTTGCCCTGTATGGGGCTGTCATTGTGCTTGCACATCCTGTCATTGGTTGACAAGTTTTACCATAAGAAATACCTCCTACATTCAGTATGAATCTACTTTCTTTTAACTCCACAGTCTGGTTTGGCTTGGAAAAGGCTAAAGCAATTTTAGGGCACATCAACAACAGGACAATTTCCAAATCAGTCCTCACATATTTCCAAGGCACAACATGAAACTGGTTGCAAAGCAAGAGCATCAGGCATAAATAATCCTGTGAAAAAATATGTTTTTAAGTACTGGTTTAAATCTATTACACAGATCTGAAGCCTTGATTTTAGCCACTGAAAAACCAAGGTTTTTTTTTGCACTTTGCGGGCTTCAGCTATTCAGAAAACTTGCCTCAATCCTTAGAAATGAAGATAACCCAAGAGTTCCCTTTCTGGATGTCAGCCCTCTCCTGTTTGGAAGGGGCTGGACTATCATGAAACCAGGATAGCAGGTCAAGCAGCCCAAGACCTGGACTTACCTGTCAGCCCAGTGTGTTCGGCATGATGTTTCCAGTCCCCTTTGAAATGCCAGTTGCAGGAAGCAGACCAGTCAAGCCCTATAAATCCCAGTTTGTGGTCCTTGTTTATGTCTGCTCTGCTCAAAAGGTTCTTGGGGCCTCATTTTCATGACATTGTAAGTCCCTTCTACTGCCGTTCTTCTGAGCAGAAGCAGTACCATTGATACAAGCAAGGTGTCGGCGTTCCAGCAAGCTATTTCAAGCTAGTTCCACCAAACTCTTTTCCAAGAAAACAAACACGAACCAAAGGGAACAGAAACCTTTTTAATTATTCTTACGCATCCCCGGTTAAAAGGCTGCTGCAAAATAATTAACTTTGATAAGCACGAGCCTCACCAAAACTGTGCGAAGCTGCCAAGAATAACAGATAAAGTTACCTAGAAATATATTACAACACAAGGGTCTTCAAATACCAACTAAGATACTGCAATGTTCACGAGGCTCGAGTTTCAAAACATCTTTGCTTCCCACAAAGAATGTCCAATTCACAGCTGGCTTTTACCTTCTTGAAGGAAGGGCCATTACCTTGCAGCCTTACTCCCAGGACGCCCATGCTGCTTCAGCTGCTCTAAGGTTCAAGCAGCCCTGCGCATGAGCACTTGGCACAGGCTCCTCAGGAACCTCCTCATCACTGCTGCCAGCCCCCACAATCTCTGAAGGCAGCAGTCCACTCCCTGATGGTCCTGGCCCTTCATCTGAGTCCTCGGTCTCCTCAGCTGTCCGCACCAGCTGCCAGCTAGCCACAACATAACCCTCCATTCCAACCAATAACTCCCAGCCAGACATCTCTCAAAAGTTCCTTTATTTGGATAGTAACTGGCACATCTGTAGAATCCCGAATCTGAAAGTTCCGGGCTTCTTGCACAAGTTAAAAGTACAAATCCCTCCCCCCTTAGCCGTCATCACATCACATGGTCCAATCACCATCCATCATAAAGTAAGATTCCCATTTCATTCTGTGACACACTCAGTGACCTTGAACCAGCAAAGGAGTTTTATTTGGTGTAACTAGATATACTCAAATAAATTCCTCCCTCCCACTTTCCCAGGCTCAATAGTGGCAGCATGGGAGCATCGGATCTCAATATGGCTTCCAAAGCTGACACAAGGCTGCCTGACCATTTTTCAACAACCCATTTTCTCCAGTTCCAGGGCTGAATTTGGCTCTGATGCCCAGGATTATTCTCTCCTTCTTGGCTAGACAGAGCTCACCCAGCCACTGTCCATCAGCTGTCCCAATATAAGTCGAAGGGGTCCCCAGATGATTACAGGTAATTGAATTTGTTCTAACAAAAGCAACAGATGCAAAGTCAATGAAAGATGACCAAGGCAGGTGGCCCAGGCAGATGTTCTCTCAAATATCCAGCACAGCAGTGGAATCCTTCAAGCGGTTGTTTCCCTGGAGGCTATTTAAAATTATAACTTACGGCATCTTAGGAATATAGCTTGATGTTTTTTTCATCTCGGGTGAGATTTAATGGCACCTTCCTGCTGCCTTGAGGCATGTGCCTGTTTGCATTTTTTTTAATCTGTGGCTGGCTGGCATGGTCCCAGCAGGGGGCCTTGACACAACAGCTGACTGTCATACAGAAGCCCATAGGGAAACTTCTGATTAAAGCATTTGCAGTGAATACAAATCAACCTCTTCTCTCGAAAACTCAGGGGAACAATTTCTCAGGGACCCTCAAAACAAACTGCAGGTCGTTCTGGGACACTTTCTCCAGTGCAGTCTTTATTGTTGTTTTGCCCTCTGAGAAATGGGGTAGCAGAAAAAGGAAATAAAAGGACAGTGCTGTATCAAGTCTGCCATTGCATTGCTTCAGCCTGTTTCACTTTGATGGCATCCTGCCATGAAAGTGGGGGAGGGAGGAGCAAGGCGATATAGGGAGGAAGGTAACAGGATGACAGAAACCAGAGGTGCCAGCCTAGAACAAAGCTGGAGAGATTTAAAAAAAACAGGCAAACTTTTCTGAATGCAGAAAATCCAGCCAAAATCACATCAAAATGTGGAACTGTTACCAAAATGCCTATTTTGAATTTTATTTGGCCATCTCCAAGATGACCAATGGAGGGAGGGCTTGGGAGAAAAGAACTTGGGACTAAGCTGGAAATCCTCAGATCTGGCTTTGCTATGCTGTAACCACTTGGCTTCTGTAAAAGTTGTATCTTTCACTACCAATGGAATCGAGCATCTTTCTAAACGTCCAAGCTGGGAGAGGTCTAACAGTGGCAGCGAGCTATTTCTGGACTCCTACGTCAGTGAAAATTCTCAGTCGTCCAGGTAGAGTTGTCTGAAAGTTGAGTCCTGGCAACAGATCTCTGGATGACTGAGAATTGTCATCGACATATTGCCCTGCTTTTTGGGAAAGAAAACCTGGGCTCGATGCAGGGGAATTGTTCATTCCAGTGAGTCACTGTCTAACTAAAGGCTAGGTCCCACTGGCCGACAGACGCAAAACATATGCATAAAGGACACAGCAGATGAGCAAAATTTCAGGGGTGGCTCCATTCGTTGTCATCCGCTCCAAAAAGTGGCGAAAATTTGCATAAACAGAACGGAAAAGAACGGACGTGGGTAGTATATAGCAGGGATGTTAAACAGATGTTCATAGGAAGCCTAGCGGATGTATATTGGATGCAAACTGTTCACTGTGCATCCTTTCTATTTCCGTGCTACTAACGCTGTAACGCTACTAACGCTACTAACGCTACTAACGCTGTAAAAGTGTGTACCTTTCCGTGTACCTTTTGTTTCCTCCCTCTTTCCGTTTTCAGCTGCAGCGGATGTGAGTTGCGAGGATGCCCAGAGGATGCAGAGAGGATACAGCGGATGTTTAATGGATGATAACGGACATAGAACATTTTTTGCTTGGATGTCATGGATTTACATCGTACACAGCGGAAAATTCATTCGTTCACAAACTTTTGTGCAGCTCAAAACTTCTTGGGCGGATGAAATCTCAGTGGATGGATGCTCAAAGGATAGAGCGTATGAAACACGTATGCAGTGAGTACACAACGGATGCATAGCATTTTCCAACGGATGGCAAGCTTTTTTTAACATTTTACATCCTCTTTGCATCCGTTAGTGCAGTGGGACAGAGGCTTAACTTGTTCCAATGGATGCAGTTGCTTGGATGAGCAGCAAAGCATCTGAAACAAACAAAAAATAAATCCAGTTGTCATGACTCAACTTCAAACATATTTTTGGACCAGTGGTGGGATTCAGTTTTTTTTTTTTTTTTTTGCTACCAGTTCTGCAGCCGTGGCTTGGTGGGCATGGCAGGAGAAGGATATTGCAAAATCCCCATTCCCTCCCCACCCCACTAACCTGATGTCCAGCTCCTTTCTCCTGGGAAAGGCAACCAAAGAAGACCCAGCCAATCAGGTGGGACTCGGGAGGCAGAGGATGGGGTTGGTGGGGCCAGTCAGAGGTGGTATTTTCCGGTTCACTGAACTAGTCAAAATTTCCACTACTGGTTCTCCAGAACTGGTCAGAACCTGCTGAATTACCACCACTGTTGTGGACTCCTTTTTTCCTCTCTAAATTACCCTCAAATTGCTCTACCATCCAGGGGAAAAAAGGAAGGGAACTGAAGACAGATCTTGTCCACCATCTTTCCATTTCTGTTTCCAGTTGTAGCCATCAAGGCTGTAGAGCCTGTATGATCTGTTATTAACATCCCTGTAGTTTATCTAAATTGATTATTTGGCAAATAGTCCTCAAAATCTCAAAATTTACCGACTAAATCTATCCTCCTTTAATTCAGTGGTTCTGCTTATTTTCAAAGCATGAAAGTGACTGTTGGGAGGGTGAACTTCATTCCACTCACCATAGAGACTCCAACTCATGGATTTTCTTTGTCTTAAATTGTGATAGATGGAGAAACTTTTCCCTCTGTGAAAGCTGGAAACTCCTTCCAGAAGAAGAAAAGTCTGCATATCATTCTTATCTAGATCACCTCACTACATTATTGTGCTGATGTAGAAACTCAGGAAAGAGTCCAGAGAAGAACAACAAAAAAGATTAGGGAGCTGGAGGCTGAAACATACGAAGAACAGTTGTCAGGAGGAGTAGGTGTGACATGATAGCAGTGCTCCAATATTTGCGTGGCTGCCACAAAAATGAAGAGGTCTGGATAGCCATTTGTCTGGAATGGTATCGGGTCTCCCCAGCAAGGGATTGGTCTCCAACCTTGGCAACGTTAAGACTTATGGACTTCAGCTCCTAGGATTCCTCAGCCAGCTTTGTTTTCCAGCTCCATTCTCCTGTGCAGGGAAACCAAAGAAGACCCAGCCAATCAGCTGGGACTTAGGAGGCAGAGAATAGAGGGGGGTGGGGCCAGTCAGAAGTGGGATTGGCCGGTTCTCTGAACGACTCAAAATTTCCGCCACCGGTTCTCCAGAACTGGTCAGAACCGGCTGAATCCCACCTCTGCTTCCAAGGTTAGTATAATGAGGAGCCAGATTGTTGGGGGCTATATGCATGGGCTGCTTCAAAGGGATTTGCCCTTCTAGAATCCCTAGAGAAAGCTGCCTCTGTGTCCTAGCTGCAACCAGATAAGTTACTTTTTGCACCCATAAACTTTAGTGACCATGCTCTACCATGCTACAAATCCTTCTTTCTGAAAACCAAACATGAGGCATGAGTTCCTATCTCCAGGACTGTTCCCCCCACCCCACCCTGGATTTTCTCCCATAGCCAGTGACCCTTCACTTATCTCCAGCTGTGATCAGCTACTTCCCCTATCATTACAACAGAGCAAGATCCCCGAGATCCAGCTCAGCCTGCCTCTGCCCACCACAGCATTAAATGCTGTGCTAATTGCATTACATGGGTGAGGAGGCAGGATTAGCTCTGCCCTAGGCTGGCATTAAAGAGTCGCTACCCCTTGGGCCAGGAGAGCTCCCCAGGAGGGAGATTGCACAGATTTTTTCCTCTCCCTTCACTCCTTTTACCCAGATTCTGCGACAGGGTGTGTGCACTGAGCCAGGAAATTAAACAGTATTGTTGTGGAGCAATCAGAGCTGAGTTGATGAGTGACAGAGGAGAAAAACAAAAGGAAAGGAGGGGGCTTGATAGCATTTGTTTTGCATACCAGGGTCTTCCTCTTCATTTCAGGACATTGCTTTAATAACATATCTCAGATCAGCAAGAAAAAGAGCCTTTTCTAGAACTTCAAGTGATTCCAGAAATTTCCCAGAAAAACTATTTTGTGACAGAATCCCCCATTTAAGACAGACTTAATAAGCTCCCAACCTTTTGGACTGAGGAATGTTTTTGTTTATTATTTACTTTATTGATTATATTTCTGCCTCACCCATATCACCTGGGCAAAAGGTATTCCAACCCTTGCCTGTTTTGCAGCTGGAGGTGGGGAGGAAATACAGGTTGCAGTGTCAGAAAGGGGCGGAGAGGCCAAGGAACATCTTGAATCCTGGAAACCGCCAGTACATTTAATTTCTTCCTGGAAAGGTGAAAAGGATTCCGGTGAAGACCATTCTCTTCCACACACATCCTTTATATTGCAATAATTCTGGTAACAGCTGCAGATTGTATCCTCGGGCAGGGCTTCTTACTTGACTTTCTTCTATTGTAGATATTTAATACATTCTATACTTTTATATCTCTATTTCCAATGCAAGGTCCGCACCCAATGAGGGAATGGAAGATTGTAAAAGTAAACCACTGGATCAAGGGATGGTGCCCTTGAAAGAAGTTTAGATTCCCGGGTCATGATTTACATTACCTTGAGGAAGGGCTTCTGGCAAGAGATGTACTATAACTCATAAGAACTGAAAACATGTTTGGAAAACATCTGGCTTGGTTCCTCCGAACAATTTTCAACTAAAACTGGAGGGGGGAAGAGACTAATTGACAGGACCAAACCCAAATGTCCATGGGGTGCTTCTTTTCTAGAGGCAACTGGACTTCCTGTTTTTTCTTTGGAGACGTTTTGCTTTGGAGACGTTTCTTATCCCAGAAGCTTCTTCAGCTCTTACTGGGTGGAGGGGAATGGAAGGATTTATATTCCTTCCGAACTGCTGATCATTTGCATTCTTTTAGAGAAGGGGTGTCGAACTCACATCATCATGGCAGTGTCACATGACGTATCTGGACTTTTTCCCCCTTCGCTAAACCAGCCATAGGCGTAGCCAACGTGTGACATTTCCGGTCCATGGGCCAGGAGTTTGGCAGTGTTGTGGTTCGCCGGCAGCCTGTGTAGACAGCAGCAGAATCGGACAGCGAGGAAGAACGGGGACCAGTCCAGGAGTCTGCAGAGGACTCAGACTCGGGTGATGCATCTGATGCAAGGATGGAGCCAGGACCACCTGGGAGTGGGGTGCTGCTCCAGAGTCTGGCAGCAGCAAGGCAGAGGAACCAGGGGAGCCTGTTCCCAGTGCATGTGTGCACAGAGTTGCCAGAAGCAAGAACAGCTGAGACAAAAGGGGCAACTCAGGAGTAAGGCTTGGAGGCGATTGACCCTCCCATAAGACAAAGGAGGAGCAAAGGGACATGAACCTTTGCAGGAAGCAAAGACATTCATTCTGTTCAGATCAATCCTTGAAGCTCTGTGTCGACTTTGTACTTTTGTTGGTTTTTTTATATGCATTTGGCACTTTTGTTGTTGGCAGCAATTCAAAGGAGAGAAAGGTGGGTGCTTATCTCAAGAGACTATTTGGGACTCATTACAGGCTGGAAATGAATGTAATTCCCAGCGCTGAAATAAAACAAGAGTTGTTTTAACTAAGCATGTTCTTAATTACAGTCTTGGAAGCCTTGGTCAGAACAGACAGCCCTGTTTTAGAGAGTCTTGAGGCCACTTGAAGGTTTGTCTGTGTCCTCAGTAATGCAAATGTGTGTGGAGTCTTATTGGAACTGCTGAAAGGAGTGTGTTGCGGAGTTGTCGGAGCTGTCTGCTACCAGATCTCCAGAACTAGTCAGAACCTGCTGAATACCACCTCTGGAATACACCCTACCAATAGCAAACTCAAAGCTATTAAGGAAGCATCCACGCCAAAAAACCAAACAGAACTCCAGGCAAACTGGAAACATATTGGGATAATTTTAGTAGTTTTCATTCATTCATTATTAAATTATATGCTACACGTGCAAAACATAATTACCAAACCAGTAGTAATGCTGGTTGAATCCCACCCCTGCACCAAGGTGTTAAATCTTATGAATTGCTGAGCTTAAGCTATGCTGGTTATTTTTCATGAACTTTAATATTCTGTGAACAGCTTACCTCAGTTAACTGGTTTTTGAGAATGCTAATCCTTCAATTTAACAAATTAGAGATCCCATTAACAGTTTCACAGCTTCACTGTAGCCAAGAACTTATGGCTAATACCTTGCAAAAAGCTGAGCTTGATTCCCAGATTCTTTCATCTCAATGTACAGTAAAGTAGAAAATAAAAGTTTCCCCTGTCCAGTCGAACACTCGGGGACGCTGCTCATCTCTGTTTCTTAGCTGAGAGAACCAGGATTGTCTGAAGATGCTTCCGTGGTCATCTGATACACCAAAGGAGTACAGAATGCTGTTACCTTCCCACCAGTGATACCTATTTATCTGCTCACATCAGCATGCTTTTGAACTGCTAGATGGACAGGAGCTGGGGAGAGTGATGGAAACTCACCCCGTTGCATGACGGTCATCTTTAACCACTGAGCCACCAATCCCTTCAATGTATGGTACTTGGAAGTTACTAAAGATTCCAGTTAGCAACTTCAAGATGTCAGTAAATAACTCAGTCATAATAGGACTGATGGGATCTTGACAACATTCAAAATCTCAGTTTCTGGTGAATACCTTGACTTCGTTTAATTCCCATTCCCAACAAGACAAAGAATCAGAATACAGAATAACAGAGTTGGAGGAGACCTTGGAGTTCTTCCAGTCTTTCCCCTGCTCAAGTAGGAGACCTTATTCCATTCTGGACAAATGACTGTCCAATCTCTTTTTGAAAACCTCCATGAAGGAGCACCCACAACTTCTGAAGGCAAGTCATTCCACTGGTTGATTGCTCTCAGAAGAAATGTATCCTTAGATCTAGGTTAGATCTTTCTTTGATAATCTTCCATTTATGAAATAAAATGAAATTCAACGTAGAGAAAAATAAAATCTTACACTTAGGCAAGAAAAAACAAAAGGACACATATAGACTGAGTGAAACCAGGCTTGATAGCAGTAACTGGGAGAGGGATTTTGGAGTCTTAGTGGACAACCAGCTAAATATGAGTCAGCAGTGTGCGGTGGCAGCCAAAAAAGCCAATGCAATCCTAAGTAGCACTAACAGAGGGATACAATCAAGATCAAGGGAGATACTAATACCACTCTATAAAGCCTTAGTAAGACCACACCTAGAGTCCTGTATCCACTTTTGTTCACCACATTATAAAAAAGATGTTGAGACTCTAGAAAAAGTACAGAGAAGAGCAACCAGGATGATTAGGAGACTGGAGGCTAAAACATACGAAGAATGGTTGCAGGAACTGGGGATGGCCAATCTAGTGAAGAGAAGAGAAGGACCGGGGACACATAATAGTAATGTTCCAATATCTGAGGGGCAGTCACATAGAGGAGGGAGTCAAGCTATTTTCCAAAGCACCTGAAGGCCAGACAAGAAATAATGAATGGAAATTGACCAAGGAGAGAATCAACCTAGAAATAAGGAGAAATTTTCTAACAGTGAGAACAATCAGTGGAATAGAAGTGGCTTTCAGAAGTGGTGGGAGCTTCATCACTGGAGGTTTTTAAGAAGAGACTGGACTGCCATCTGTCAGAAATGGTGTAGGGTCTTCTGCTTGGGTGAGGATTGGACTAGATGACCTACAAGGTCCCTTCCAACTCTGTTTATCTATCATCTGTCATCTTACGCCCTCAGGTGCTTTGGAGAATAGTTTGATCTCCTCTACCTTGTCAGAAATCCTCAACTATTGGAACACTGCTGTCCCTCTCTTTGTATACTAGGCGTACCTAGTTCCCTCAACCTTTTGTTGTATGGTGTTCACATAATACAGTTTAAAAACCTGTTTTGGGCTGTCCATATTCATTCTTTGCACTGGCTAACTTTGTGTCTAATTTACAATGTGGTTCAGATGTAAGTTGCTCTCTGGTTGGATTACCAGACTGAAAACTGCATTCTAAACTTAGTATTGTTTGCCTTCTGGTGAACCTTCAGTAGAATTGAAACAGCAAGTAATAGTCTTATAATTTAAGCCATCAAACCCAGCCCAATGGAGAAAACCATGTTTAAAACATCACAAACCAATATACATCCAGTCTTTGTTTGAACATGGCGAGGAGAGGAGAATTAGCCCCACAGGTGAATACTGTCTCTGTCAAGAAGTTCTTTCCCAATGTCAATTTGGAATCTGCTTGCCTGTAGTTTAAATCCATTATTCATGATCTTCTTCTGTGTGATATCACTTGAAGTATTTGGAAGCATCTTCACATTTCAACATGAAACCACTTGGATCTCTCAATTTCTTCTAGAAGAAGAATTTCATTTATCAGTGTCTTCATTAAACTGCAGTGCTCAGTACAGAATACCATATTCAAGGTTGGAATTGCAAACACAAAGTATAGCTATTGCCATGATTGCTAAAATATTACTTTGGTTAGCACCATTTGTTTTTTTAATAGCTAAATTGCACTGCCAACTGCTATTTAATTAATTTAATCAAAGGTACTTTCCTCATGTTTTATTGCCAAGTCAGAAATAACAGAACAGAAATAACAGAATAACAGAGTTGCACAGGACCTTGGAGATCTTCTAGTCCAGCTCAAGCAGGAGATCCTATACCATTTCAGATAAGTGACTTTCTAAAGCATGGATAGTCAACCTTTTTATACCTACCACCCACTTTTGTATCTCTGTTAGTAGTAAAATTTTCGCTAACCTCCCACCGGTTCCACAGTAATGGTGATTTATAAAGTAGGGGACAAAACCCCTACTGTCCACCATGAAAGCTGGAACACCCACGAGTGGGCAGTTGGGACCAGGTTGACTACCACTGGTCTAGAGACTCTTCTTAATTATGTCTGGTGATGATCCACAACGTCTGAAAGCAAGCTGTTAATTGCCCTCACTGTTGGAAAAATTTCTCCTTAGTTGTAGGTTGCTTCTCTCCTTGGTTAGTTTCCACCCATTGTCTTTCCCTCAGATGCTTTGGAAAATAGGTCAACCCCTCTCTTCTTTGTAACAGCCCCTCAAATATTGGAACACTGCTGTCGTGTCATTCTTAGCCCTTCTTTTCTCCAGATTAGCCACCCCGAATTCCTGTAACCTTTCTTTTTTGACTCCTTTCTTTGTTTTTGACTCCTGACCTTTAATCACCTTAGCTGCTCTTCTCTGTACTTTTTCCTGAATCTCAACATCCTTTTTATGGTATGGTGACAAAACTGGATGCAGTATTCCTTGTGTGATGTTACTAAAGCTTTATAAAGTGATACTAACACTGAGTGATCTTGATTCTATTCCCCTTAATGCAACCTAGGATTGTATTGGCTTTTTTTGGTGGCTGCACACTGCTGTCTCATATTTATGTGATTGCCCACTTAGACTCTAAGATCTCTCTTACAGTTGCCCTCCATCCTAAACCTCATCTCTATTGCCTGTTTATCAAATTTCATTTTCTCAATCCTATTATTTCTGTTCTCCGTGGTTATGGAAGATCCAGATATATCTGTGCATTTGATGAGCCTTATTTTTCTCCAAATGTTGAGAACTGCAGGATTTAGAACTGAGTGTTATAGCAAAGCAGGACCAGAAAGGAAATGGGAAGGAAATAGACTTTGCTACACTTGATTGGATCCATTGGATCTGTAGTTCACTGAATAGCTAAATTTATTTCCAGCATAATTTTACTTAGCTTGATTGCCAGATGTGAAAGATGTTCCATTTGTGATTTAGCATTTTCACTTGCATCCAATGAATAGCTTACTTACTGCAATCATATTTTAAAGTCACTAAATCAAAGGTTAATTTGAAAGTTTATCACTTTGGAGACCCGTGGGTAGTTTTGATTTCATAAATTTTAACATCACCAAGGCAAAATCCCCAAATAGTTTTATCAACTTTGAACTTCCATGAATGGTGTTGCTAACTATGAATCACACATTATTAATGAAGAAAAGCACACATTTAATCTGGCCTCATGGGACTCTTACCTCATAGTTTTAAGTTTACTACATCATCCATTTTGTTCCCCGCATGCGTAGCGGATGTATAACGGATGCGTTGGATACTTTTTCCGCTCAAAAAGTTTTGTGCAGCTCAAAACTTTTTGAGTGGATGAAATCTCAGTCGACGGATGCTGGACGGATAGAGAGTATGAAAAACAGACGCAGTGAGTACAGAACGGAAGCATCGTGTTAACCAACAGATGGCAAGTGTTTCTCTCCGTTGTACATCCTCTTTCCATCCGTTGGTGCTATGTGACAGGGGCTTTACTTATGTTGAATAAAGAGGACTATGAATATGAGCTCCTTGAAAAGGCAGAAAGATGACAGCTAAGAGTTACAAATGGTAAAATGGAAATATGTACCAATAAAGGAGCATATTTGTAGCTCAGGGTAGAGAGGAGGGGTCCTTAGTGCTTTCTGATCATGGTAGTTTTTAATGCAGACATTTAATTATACAATTAGGTAATATCATCAGTGTAATAAGTGGGATTTGCTCTCAATTCTAATAGCTTGCCCTGTCAATGTTGGCAGGAGAGGTCTTGAAGGTTCTTCGGCTGGACTGTTTGCTATTAGTTTGTCAATTTCTTGATTGGGGTATTGTTTGCTTCTTGACTGATGGCCTGCTCTTAATCTTGGAGTTAATCTATGCTCATCATCTAGCACTGATGATGTTACCTGGTTGAGTCAGGAAATGTCTGCATAAAAACTACCAAACTCAAATATATTTAGTGTATGGCCTCTTTTATGAACATTTGTGGAGGGCCATGCTGGTAGACCGCAGGTCTTAGGGCTCCTGGGAAAATTAACTGAAGAACTGTTAACAATGACAAAGCTGCTCCATTTAATCAGGCACCACGCAATTTAAATATTTGAATTCCACATACTGACAGAAGAGCAGGTGTGCAAAGCAACTCCCTCCTGGAAGAAACCTGCCTACAGCTAGCAAATGTTGCTGTAGTTCCAACTCCCATTAGACAACAGGACCAGTAGCCTGGAATAATGGAATTGTCTAACACCTGGAGTATTCATTGTCCCCACCCCCACCCCTTTTAAGCTGTGCTGATTGATGCTGTTCTAATGAAGGAATTGATTGAAGTTCAGAAGATTCTTTGAAGCCGCCATTGACCCAAATATTTCGGGAGCCTTCTTTGTCCTTGCTTCCCTCTGCCTCTCCCCAACTGCATCGGACTGATTGGCTCAGAAGGCGCTTAAAGGCCCTGTCACACTGCCCAACGGATGCAAAACGTTAGTAAAAAGGACACAGCAGACGAGAAAAATGTTCCATCCATTGTTATCCGCTCTCAGAAGGGGTGAAAATTTGCATAACCGGAGCGGATAACATGGAAAGGAACGGAAGTGGGGAGGATGCAGAGTGGATGGAAAACGGATGCGGAACGGAAGCCCAGCGGATGGAAGCGGATGGGAGCGGATGGCACATCCGCTAGGCTTCCGGGAGACCTCAGCAAAGCGGACGCGGAACAGATACAGCGGATGCATAGCGGATGCCGAGCGGATGAAGCGGATGCAAAGCGGAAGCCTAGCGGATGCACAGCGGAAGCCTAACAGATGCCTAGCGTTAATTGCGCATGCGGGGAGGATGCATTGCGTCAGCCCCGCAGATATAAGGGAAGCAGCTAGGAAGCAGGTCACCATTCAGAGGAAAGACCTACTACCGGATGGATTGACAGCCTTGCCTGCCCTGCCTGCATGCCTGCCTGCAAGCCTTGCTGCAAGCCTTGCTGCCAGCCTCCCTGCCAGCCTCCCTGCCAGCCTTCCTAGCTGCCTGCCTGCCATCCTTGCTGCCAGCCAGTCTGCCTGCCAGCCTTGCTGCCTGCATTCCTGCCAGCCTTGGTTCATGTCTGTCTGCCAGCCTTGGTGCCTGCCTGCCTGCCAGCCTTCCTGCCAGCCTTCCTGCCAGCCTTCCTGCCAGCCTTGGTGCCTGCCTGCTTGCCAGCCTGCCTGTCAGCCTGCCTGCCAGCCTTGGTGCCTGCCTTCCTGCCAGCCTTCCTGCCAGCCTTGGTGCCTGCCTCCCTGCCAACTTTCCTGCCAGCCTTGGTTCTTGCCAGCCTCCCTGCCAGCCAGCAACCCCACAACCATGTGGAAGCACAGCAAGCCTCAGCCATCTGCTGCCAGCCCTGGCAAGAGGGACAGGCTACCATCCCGCCCCCTGGCCCTCACTCTGGTTCTGCTGGGGCTTCTGCAGCACGGGCTCGCTCTTCTGGGGCTGGGGCTTCTGCTGTTTCTGCTTTTGGAGGAGCTGATGACAAGCACTCCAGCACCAGCCACCTCCATAGCACCTGGACCCTTCACCCCTGAGACTGAGCGACCAAGAGGAGTGCCAGAGACTCATTTTTGTTTTATAGCTTCTTGTTAATAAAGTCTATTTTTGATTCATACACTTGCTTCATTTCTTTTTTTTAGTAAAGTCTTGGTGGAAACTTTTAGAAATAGTTTAAGCCTTTGCATGTTTGTGGGATGGGTTAAGATAGCAGTGGGATAGGTTGAGATAGCTGTGGGATGGGCAGGGATACCTGTGGGATGGGTAATAGCTGTGGGATAGATAAACCTCCAGTGCAAGCATAGTAGGACTGTATGGCCCACCCTCCCAGGTGCCACACCTATGGCCCTTTATTATCAATAACAATGTAATCAATCATCCACACATGTCAACACAAACACAACTCTTTATTAAATGCCCTGTTCATTGTAGGCCCACCCAACATACATGGCCCAATCTCATCCGTGTGATGAGACAGGCTGAAGGAAGCATCCATTAATCATCTGTCATCCTGTCTTGTCACTCCACTGCTCCAGCCGGGGAGTTGCACCAGTGTTTCAGGAGGTTGCGCTGCTTCTTCCCTTCCCGTGAGGCTCTGTTGGGGCCTTGCACATCCTGAGTGTCTATCAGATTTCACCCTTGCCTCCATTCCCCAGGCTTCATGTCCCCATTGCCTTGTTGGAGTTCCACGAGCCTGTTCTGCAAGACTGGGTAGCGGGTGCGCATGAGATTGTGCAGGATGCAGCAAGCTTCCATGATCCTTCTCACGGTCTCTGGGCGATGCTGCATGGTGGTGAGAAGTACCTGGAACCTGTTGGCCAGGATGCCAAAGGCGTTCTCCACCACCCGCCTTGCCCTGGACAGCCTGTAGTTGAAGATCCTCTCTTCACGGGTGAGGCATCTGGAAGTGTAGGGCTTCATGAGGTAGGTTCTGAGGGAGAAGGCGTCATTCCCCACAATGAAGAAGGGCACATCTTGTGTGTCATTGAGCAGGGGGTCTGGATCTGGGAAGCCCACCATGAGGTTGCATTCCAGCCCACCCTTGAGGTCACTTGCGTTGTATACCTGGGCATCTGCAGATGAGCCATTGCCTGAAGCATCGATGTACTTGAACTTGTAGTCATCAAGTCAGCATCGACCATGGCGAAGAGGATGATGCTGAAGAAGCCCTTGTAGTTGAAATAAGTGGACCCTGAGTTGGCTGGAGCTTTGCAGGCCACGTGCATGCCATCTATGGCTCCAACGGTGTGGGGGAAGTTCCACTCTGATACCACTGCTCTGCAACTTTCTTCCATCCTTCTTCAGTGGAGGGGCACTGGAGGAGCTCCTCCAGGTATTCTTCGATGATGGCCTGCACCACTTATCTGACCACAATGCTGATGGTGTTGTGTGGCACCCTCCAGCCATATTGCATGCTCCTGTAGGTGGTCCCTGAGGCCAGGTGGTGCAGAGTCAGTGCCACCTTGAGCCCAGGTTCCAGGATGGGCCGGAAGTTGGTGCTCTGCTTGGTCAACCTGGGTGTTAGCAGCTGCACAACTTCGTCAAACATGGCTGGAGGCATCCTCATGAAGTTCTGGAATGCACGAGTGTCTTCGTTCCTGAGTTCCACCATCAGCTTGTTGTACAGTCCGTCCTCTGCTCTTCTGGCGAACCATCTTCGGACCCAGACGCTTCTTGGCCACCTTTTTTTCTTCTCGTAGTAGAGTTCACAGAGCCTGTAGATGGCTTCGCGCTGTTGCAGAAGGATGGTGGCTGCCAAAAGGACTTTGTTACAATCCACAGTGGACATGACTGGATGCTGTGGAAGAGGAAGAGCCAGATGAAGGCTGCAGAGGTCTGCACCGCTGGGCTGCTGTTCTGAAAGTGAGATGCAGGCGAGTTGCTCCCCCTTTTTATAGGCAGTATAGGTGTCCCTTTGCATCCTCTAGGCAACCTCTAGGCATCCTCTAGACATCCTTAATATCCGAGATAGGTCTCCTCTGCGAAGGTGTTTTCCGTTTTAAACACTTTGTTTCCATGCTGCATCCGCTAGGCATCCGTTCTGCATCCGTTCTGTGTCCATTCCGCTTCCTCCCTGCATCCGAGTGGATGCGAGTTGCGCGGATGCAGAATGGATGCGTAGCGGATGCGTAGCAGATGCAGAACGGACGAATTGGATACATTTTCCGCGCAAAAGTTTTGAGCAGCTCAAAACTTTCTGAGCGGATGAAATGTCCATAAACGGATGCTGGATGGATAGAGAGGAAGCAAAACGGAGGCAGTGAGTACATCACGTTAACCAACGGATGGCAAGCTTTTTTGTCCGTTTTACATCCTCTTTGCATCCCTCGGTGCAGTGTGACGGGCTTTTAAGGAGAAAGCCAGAGCTGCCGGTTGCTGCTGAAAACCAGATCAATGCTACCCCCTGCTGGTCACTTGAGACCATTAGCTGGCCTGGTTGCTCAGGTTATAATTAGCCCTTGAATTGGCAGCACAGTCTTCCCCAAGGAGCCTGGAGAGCTTTGGGCTGCTGGTGATCACAGAGCATCCCCAGCTCTCTGTGTGTCTTTTCCTTTCTTTTGATAACTGCTGCCGCTGCAGCAGTTAAAAGTTTTATTGGGGTGCAAGCAATTCTCTTTAAATCCTTGGACTCTGTGCCTGGACCAGCCTCTATTCCCTCCTGGCCCAGGAAACGCAGAACTGCAAAATTCAACAAGGGAGCAGAACAGACAAAGTAAGCAAATCATTTGGGGCACCTGCTGGATCAGCCTCTACAACAGAGGTGGGATTTTCAGCCACTTCTGACCAGTTCTGGAAAACCAGTAGTGGAAATTTTGAGTCGTTCGGAGAACTGACCAATCCCACCTCTGACTGGTCCAGCCAACCCCATCTGTTCTCTGCCTCCCATTGAGGCCCAGCTGATCAGCTGGGTCTCCTTTGGTTGCCCTGCATAGGAGAACGGAGCTGGAAAGCAGGTTAGTGGGGTGGGGAGCAGTGGTGGGTTTCAAATTTTTTTGCTAACGGTTCTGTGGGCATGGCTTGGTGGGCATGGCAGGGGAAGGATATACTGTAAAATCTCCAGTCAGAGGTGAGATTGGCCGGTTTTCCAAACTTCTCAAAATTTCTGCTGTCAGTTCTCCAGAACTGATCAGAACCTGCTGAATACCACCTCTGGGGGGGAAGGGAATGGAGATTTTGCAGTATATCCCCTGCCACGCCCACCAAGCCACGCCCACAGAACTGTAGTAAAATAAAATAATCCCACCACTGCTCTACTACTAAATAATCTTGAAGATAAAAGTTACAGAATTAACCCTGATTTCTTCCCAGCTGTGGGCAATGAGCAATTCGTCTGAAGATCTAATATGGAATGGTATGTTTGCTACTTCTGGGAGGGTCCAAACCAGCCCTTGCCCCAACGACGATGGGTGAGTTAGCTATCCATGTGTAAATCTGTTACTGAAAGGAATGTGAGGCATCAGTGAGGCCTCCTTCCAAAGTGGGCTGGCCATCGCTTGGTATTTATTGGGGGGCATATTTTAAAAGCTTTTATTTTTGCAGTAGGATGTCCCAGCAGTGATATCCCTAGGTAGAGAGGAAAGAATTTGCAGCCTTAAAAAAATAACCCTGGGAGTTTAGAGGTGGGTTAAAGCTATAAAAAGATTCCACCCAGGTATTTTATCCCCTGTTGATTTTTCAAATTCAAAAAAAATGTATTATGACACAATTGCAAAGGGGGCATCCCAAAAGAGCTACTCCCAGCCTCCAAGCTGTAGGTTGTTGCCCCCTCCTCTAAGGATATCAGACTCTCCATAAAGCAGTTTGCCACCAGGAGGAAGGATCTCACAATAACCAACTATCGGCTGCTGAAGCCTTTTAATTCCCCCAGCGATTAATATTCAGTGGATTAGAATCAGGATGTCTACTTAATTAACAGGAATGTCAAGCTCACTTATGAGTTATTAACACCTCCCCTTGTGATTGACATATTAATATGTAGGAAATCAATTAGACCTACTGCATACACACACACACACATACACATACACTGTGCCGAAACTTTTTTCCACCCAAGGAGCAGAGAAGAAAGTACTGCAGGTTTTTAATGGAGCATGCAAGGACTCTGTTGCCCTGGAGATCCATGGATGCGCTTGTGGTTGCCTTTAGGGAGGGAGCAATGTGGAAGAAGCAGATGAGCCTCAACCCTTTACATACCATCCAGATGGAGGCTTGGTTTCAAAGGAAGGTGCCTTCAACCATTTCTTCAGATTAGTAAAATTAAGAATGGGTCATTTTGTTAAGTCATTTAGAAACTGGAAGGTTGCGAATGTTCATCCTGCCTTGGGCACAGAGCCATCAGTGGTGGGATTCAAAGATTTTTACCACCAGTTTGGTGGGCATATCTTGGTGGACACACTTTACATGCATGTACACACTCTGTGTGTGCACACACCAAACGCGCACTTTGTGCAGGTGCAGAAGCGTTCCAACTCACTTCCTGCAAGCCTGCATTCTCCAGTGCTCCCTCTGATGTGCCACACAAAGCAGCTGCACTTCAAAAGCAGGGAATAAAGGTGAGTAGGGGAGCCTGGGCGGATGGGTGGTCCAAGAGCAGAGCGTTGGAGAGAACCAGTTCGGTCTCTGCTGCTCATTGGCGCTACCAGCTCAGCAGAACCATGCTGAACCGGTAGAATACCACCACTGAGAGCCATCTGGGTGATCTTGGGCCAGTCACTCTCTCTCCCTGCCGCTAGGAAGCACGCAGTGGCAAACCACTGGTGGAAAATCTTTACAAAAAACTCAGGAACTTGTCCAGGCAATTGTCAGGAGTCAACAACTTCAAGACGGACACCCCACAAACAGTCCAAAAAAAACCCCCCTTCAAATGAAGTCAGGCTACAATGATGTAAGTGAAAATGTGTGAAAAATGGGTTTAGTGCACTTCTAGATAAATATACTAAATAAATGGCCGGTTGTTCCCGACCATTGCTTTAATGTACCTAAGCAATATCATTATATTTCTGGTCAATGCCTTCTGTGCCTGTCTGGAACAGTGCTAAAGGCATGGACTCCAGAGCCAAACCATCATCTGATATATCAACTAAGCCCCAGCCCTTTGAAGTAAATCACCCCCCAATATTTAATGCTCTCTCTTTTAGCCTTCCTGGTCATGAAAATCTGGTTTTCCAAAGCATCACCAAAGGCAGGACAAGAAGCAATGGTTGGAAACTAATTATAGAGAGAAGCAATCTGGAACTAAGGAGGAATTTTCTGACAGAACAATGAATCAGTGGAACAATGTGCCTCCAGAAGTTGTGGGTGCCCCATCACTGGAGGTTTTCAAGAAGAGACTGAACAGCCATTTGTCTGGAATGGTATAGGTTTTCCTGCTTGAGCAGGGGGTTGGACTAGAAGACCTCCAAGGTCCCTTCCAGCTCTGTTAATCTATTTCCCCAAGCATGGAGCTGGGGAAGATTGAGTCGGGGTTACCAGTTGAGTAAGTCTATAGCCTGATGAGAAGGATTTGTTTTGTTTTTATCTAATTTTATTGTCTGTAGTGAGCCACTCAAGATCACTGTGTAAAAAAGGCAGTCATTTTTTGTTCTTGAAGTTAAATATTTGAATATCTGCAACCTAAATTGGTGTCCAAACAGAAAGTATCAACTGATATCAGCCAATATTTTGGCTTTCTTTAAATGAGGGGTAGTCAACCTTTTTATACCTACTGCCCACTTTTGTATCTCTGTTCATAGTAAAATTTTCTCTAACCCCTCACCAGTTCCACAGTAATGGTATTTATAAAGTAGGGGACAAAACCCTACCGCCCACCATGAAAGCTGGAACACCCACTAGTGGGCGGTAGGGACCAGATTGACTACCACTGCTTTAAATGCATCTGTATAAAATGTGTTTTTAAATGATTTTTTTATGCCATCCATGTCCCTTATAAGGTGACTCTGGGTTCATGATTATGTAAAATTAAATCCACCAACAAATTTACCCCTCTATCCCTCATCTCTACAAATAATTGGAGGGAGAATAAAAGAGTTTTGATGAGAGAGAAGGGAAACAGAACCCCAGATAACATCAATAGGGACATACCATTTGCATTATTCTATGGCAGGGGTGGGATTCAAATTTCTCTACAAAGGGTTCTGTGGGTGAGGCCTAATTTCTGGGTTTGGCTTGGTGGTCATGTGATTGGGTAGGTGTGGCTTGCTGACTGGGAGTGGTTTGTGGTCACATGACTGGCTGGACGTGGCTTGTATGTAAATGTTGTATTTATGTAAATATTGAATTTTTATTTAAAAAGAGCAACTTTTACCCAAAACCAGGCAAAGCAGGCAGGCAGATTGAGTTGCTTGCAGAATCACAGATTCACTCACAGATCTACCTTTCTTCAATCTGCTGCCTGAGTCTGTCACATAAAATTTGCTTGCAAGCAAACTCACAGAATTAACTCACATCACACCATGTATGTAAATATTGAATTTTTTATTTAAAAAGAGCAACTTTTACCCAAAATCAGGCAAAGCAGGCAGGCAGACTGAGTTGCTTGCAGAATCACAGATTCACTCATAGATCTATCTTTCTGCAATCTGCTGCCTGAGTCTGCACTGAAAAATAGAAGCTGCAGTCCTTAGGATGGTTCAGCTCTGCTCTCAGGCCACTTCTTCCCACCAACACCACCAACCCCCTGAAAATCACCCTTGATTGAACCTCGGAGAAGCCTTCCGGGCAAATTTTGTGCATCTCTAGTAGGGACCACAATAATCTAAGTATTTATCTGGCAGCAAATTTGAAGTAAGCAATTTTTTATTTCAAAGCATCGAATGAAATAATGGTTAAAGAGAGTATCTTAGATTCAGTGGCAGTCAACAAATTTATAATCGTATCAAATAAGATTGGCATAAAGAAGTCAAAGATATACAGCAGGGGAAGATAATCAGGGAGCAGGCAAAATTAACCAAGAGTTAGTGCAATATTATATAGATTTTTTCTTCATAATTGCTTTAGCATTCAGATTACATCAAGTCAATCTTTATTACAGTCATAGACTAACATAGGGGGATAAGGCACAGCCATTAAAAAGAAATAACACGATATGAAAAGTTGCTACACACACATGCACAATATAAACATGTAAATCTAAAAAACTAAAAATATATAAATGATATGTATATAAGAGACATAACTGATTTCTCCCCCAGTTGAAAATACTCAGGCCCACAACCTCCCCCTCAAAGAAAACATGCAAACACTTAGAAAACAGACCAGATTCTGAAAAAGCCACATCAACAAACTCATTTGGGATAAACAGAAAAGCACCCAGGTTGCACCCCCTAAAAAAGGAAGGCGAGTGTTGGTGGTAGGAGATTCTATGCTCAAAGGAACAGAACCAGCCATCTGCAGACCAGACATGCAATCTAGGAAGGTATGTTGTCCCCCTGGAGCTAAAATCTAGGATGTAGTTGAGAAGCTAACAAAAATAATTAGGCCCATAGACTACTATACTTTTCTACTGCTACACATAAGGACAAATGACACAAAAAAGGACTGGAAAACAATATTGAATGATTATGAGCAGCTAGGCAAGAAAGTCAAGGACTTAGGTGCACAAGTAGTTTTTTCATCTGTACTGCCAACAAAAGGACAACATTCAGTAAGAGAACAAAGAATTCTAGAAGTAAACCACTAACTAAAGGATTGGTGTCCCCCCAAAAAGTCTTTTGATTCCTAGGCCATGGTCTATACTATCTCCATGATGGGCTTCTGGCAAGGAATGGGCTGCACCTCATAAAGATTGGGAAGAATGTTTTGGGATAATGACTGGCTCAACTTATTAGGAGGGCTTTAAAATAAAATTGAGAAGGGAGGGTAACCAATCTTTTGAATCTCGAAAACTTAATTCCAAGCAAAAACTGCTAGAAAGCAGCTGCAGCAACACAGGCAACTCGGGAGTAAGGCTGCAAGATGATGGTCCCTCCCTTAAGGGATAAAAGCCAGCTAAGAAACCGGAGTTCTTTGCAAGAAGCAAAGATGTTTTTTGCACTCAAGCCTTGTGGACATTCAGAATATCTTGGTTGATGTTTGGAGACTCTTCATGTTTGAACTATTTCTTAGTAACTTTATCTAATGTTCTTGGCAGCCTTGCACAACCTTGGCAAGGCTCGTTCTTATCAGATTTGAAACAGCCTTTTAACCATGAAGTAACAGAATTCATAAAGAATCATTAAAAGGTTTTGCTGTTACCTCCATTTCGTGTGTGTTTCCTTGGAACAAGGTTTGGGTCAGAGCAGAGGGAGAGAAGAGCCATGCCAGGCTGCTGTGAGTTTGGGAAAAGCTGCCAGGCTTTAGCAGCTGGGAACTCAGGCCATGTCCAAGGAAAGAGTGTAAGTGGCAAACCAACCACTAGCTAATATACCTGGATAGCCAGATGGAGACCAGTGACTTAGAACTTGGCAAATGTTTTGTTTGGCCCAACAGTTTTCAGTACAGTGATGCAAGCGATCACTGATCTCAGCATTCTGTTTCAACAGAGGTTTGGAGCTGCCCTGTGTGTGCAACTATAGAGTAAGGCTATTGAGATCCATATATATTCCAACAGCTTCAAGAGGAAAGGAGGGGGAGTAAGAATCAATAAACTATGGAACTCAACTTAGTCACGCTAAGACTAAACAGCCCTTAACTAATCAAAATGAATGTGCAACAGACTCATCAGAAAGAACATCTAATAGAATCCTGGTTCAAAACAAATTTGGGATAAAACATGCTTGAGATTTTGTCCATCACCCAACAAAAATAATAATTATTATGAGTAATTAAAAAGAAAACAAAATCAAATACTCAGAGGGCAGACTTCATGGGCCACTAGGTCTTTTTCTGCCATAGGGCTCAGGTGTGTCTCTCTGCCCAGAAAAGGTCAAGCTGAAAATATGCATCAAATTCTGCCCATTTTTTTAATACGTGGCGTACATCCACATCCATATTGACTCTGTGAGACCTCGGCCTTCAGGGTTTCCCTCTTCCATCTCCTTTCTTTCTTTGAAGGCTCACAATCTTACTCTTCCTCAAAGACCCAAACATAGTTTCTGACTTTCAGAGGTGCAGAATATCTTCAGGATATCATTTTTATCTACAGAGCGACTTCCTTGTTTGATTCTCTTTCTAATGAAGCTCTTCTTCCTCTGCTGCTTTGTTTATGATGCCTTCTTTATTTGACAAGCTAAATTTTCATCCTTTCATGTATGCATTGGAATGACAAAGCACTCTCATTGCTGAAGTTATTAAGTGCTGTTACATACCAAACGGCCATAAATCAGATTTAAAAATAATAGTTAAAATAGGACTACTTGCTGTTCCAATCTTTTGCATTTTTCTTCCAGAACTGCTGCAAGTTTGTCTTTTCTACAAATATAATCAAGGTCATTTTCATTCAGGCAGTAACACATATATGCTACAAGCACCGTATACCTCTCCTTACTCACTTTTATTCCTTCAGACACCATTGGTAGAGGGCTTTTATTTCTTCCTGTGTCTTCTCAAATTCTCTACTGATTAAGTACAAATTGTAAATTTAGAAGAAACTCTCCTTTGAACTTGTTTTGAAAACTCCTGCTTCCTTTCCCTCTATGCTCAGCTGAATCTGTCTTCCTTGTATTCTTGCAATCTCTGCAAACTCTGTAGGAAGCAATCACTCCATCACCCATAATGGGTAACAATCAGACAACCTTTTGATACATCACAAGTGAGCACACAATTCCTTAGAAGTCACTGCTTCTTTGATCGTCTAGTCCAGGGGTTTCCAACCTTGGCAACTTGAAGCCTGGTGGACTTCAATACTGGGAGTTGAAGTCCACCAGGCTTCAAACTGCCAAAGTTGGAGATCCCTGTTCTAATCTATTCTTCATGATAACTACAGCTGTAAATTTTGCTTACTTACTGACATTAACAAAAATATATATTTGAATTTCTGCAAGGAATAGAAAAGCATTAATTGTATGTTCCATGCAACAGTGATGGAATAATGACCCAGAAGAGCTCACTGTTGCTATCAAAAGAAACCTTTGATGTTCATCTTGGATTTTCATGCCTTTTCTCCTTACTCCATATGGCAATCAGTAATAAATGATGAGACCATTTTCCTAAGCAAGATCTGTGAAAGTAGTCTTGGACCCTGCATAGAAGGATGACTTTGGAAGCAGGCTGGGAATGAGGAAGACCACGTAGGGGACAGGTGGCTACAGTCGTGGGATTCAAAAAATTTACTACCGGTTCTGTGGGTGTGGCTTGGTGGGTGTGACAGGGGAGGGATACTGCAAAATCCCCATTCCCTTCCCACCCCA
Source organism: Laticauda colubrina (assembly GCA_015471245.1). Lineage (NCBI taxonomy): Eukaryota > Metazoa > Chordata > Lepidosauria > Squamata > Elapidae > Laticauda > Laticauda colubrina. The sequence goes on along the minus strand of BLBF01000046.1, from coordinate 2,928,180 downwards.
CTAACCTGCTTTCCAGCTCTGTTCTCCTGCACAGGGCAACCAAAGAAGACCCAGTCAATCAGCTTGGACTCAATGGGAGGTGGAGAATAGATGGGGGCAGTATTTGCCAGTTCTCCAAACTACTCCAAATTTCCACTACTGGTTCTCCAGAATCGGTCAGAGCCTGCTGAATACCATCTCTGGGTGGCTAGGGCTTGGTCCTCATTTAGGGACCAAAGACAGGGTACTACCTAAACAGCTGCAATGATTCACTTAACAACTGTGTGCAAGCAAGCTAATAAAATGGGGCAAAACTCACTTATCAAATGTTTCATTTAGCAACATAACTTTTGGGCTCAAATATTGTTATAAATAGTATTGAAACAAGGATGGTTGATATTTCTTTTTCAATATCAGTCAAAGTAGCCCAATCAATTTCAGTTTACAACATTAGTATTTCATTAATCTGTCTAGAAATAGTATTTTAATGTATCTATATTGAATTATTATGAATTATCAAATTAATTTTGAGAAACAGAAATTCTTTAAATGAAATGCAGGAATAATTAGTCTCCCAATCCTTGTTTGGGACCTTACAAAGACCCTACGTGTAGTTCTAAAATAAATATTAAAATATGCTTCAAACTAAATTGAAAAATAAATTGAAAATTGTTTGACAGAGATGACCTAAAATTTACTCCAACCTATATTGGGAGGAACCAACAACAAACTAAATCCTCAGTTCCTTCCTTGCATCTATCCTTACCCCCAAAGGAAAAAATAGTCCAACCTACCAAAAGCAGCATTTTGAGAGACAGAATAGGATTGCAGATCAAAATAAGCAAGAAATTGGTAGGAGAAATTGGTATATACTTTGGACAAGTTCAGGTCTCCAGGACCAGATGATTTCTATCGAAAGGTTCTGAAGGAGCTGGTCAATAGAACCACTGAATGAAACCTTTCAAAGCTCCTGGAGTACAAGGGGAAACATCTGAGGGCTGGAAAAGAAGTGATTGTGGATCCAGTCTACAAAGAGGGGGGGGCATGGAATGGATCAGGAAATTATAGGGCAATCAGCTTGACGTCAATATCTAGGAAAATCTTGGAAAAGATAATCAAGTGGACGATTTATTGGCACCTAGAAATGAACAAGGTGATTACAGGAAGTTGTTAAAATTAACAGACCATGCCAAACAAATCATATTTGCCTTCTTTGATGAAGTGATTGAATTAGTGGATGAAGGAAATGCTGTGGACATAGTTTAATTGCACTTCAGTAAAGCAGTAAGACCACACTCTACTTCTTTGATGCAGCAGAAAGTAAGGATTAGAGCTAAAAATAGTATTTTCTAAATGCTGTGAAGCATGTGTTTGATGTGCGCATGCACAAAGCATGCACACACTGAACTGGTTGATACACCAGTTGAATCGCACCACTGGAAAGAACAATATGGGATAGGACAAACTGTAACACCATGTGTTACCCAATTGGCTGATGAATACTTTCAATAAGAGGCTAACATAGAGAAGAGGGGTGTCAACTCATAAAACATTCCTATGCCTGTTTTAGTAGTTGCCATAAAAAGGGGGGGAAAGCGAAAGTACATTCCAACTCTTATCTTTAAAAGATTGTAACTAAAATACCAGAGTTTTTGCCTGCAAATATATATAATTGGAGAACGTGAATGATGACACCGAGTCTGTGAACGTGCTCTGTTGGAGAATCTTATTTATGCACACCTAGGGGCGAGAGGGGAAACAGGGTCACAGGTGACTATAAATTATGTATGCCAGAGCCAGTGCCAGTATGTCGCCTCTAACGAATCCTTTGAATTTTATTGAATTTTATTGAATTTTTATTGGCTTGAGAATTCTTTAATTAGAGCGTTTGCTGGAATCCTGATAGCGGGATTGACTTCATCTACAAAGCGCTGGAAGGCAGGACATGAAACTCCAATTAGTGGAGCAAGGATGTTGATCTAAGCCAGGGATTCATGATCTTGATAACTTTAAGACATGTGGACTTCAAGTCCCAGAATTCCCCATGGCTGGCTGGGGAATTCTGGGAGTTGAAGTCCACGCATCTTAAAAGTTGCCCAGATTGGCCACCCATGCTCTAAGCAATGGTGTCCTACCCCTGAAAACTGGTGGAGAAATGGGATTAGGCAGGGACCAGTAGTTGGAGGAAATGCTTCTCTCCCTCCATAGAACCACAAAGTCAATGGCTAATTAATGGCAGAGCTGCAACTCAAGAGCTCTTTCTATACTGCTTCATAGCACTTTATAGTCCTAAGCAGTTTACAGAGTCAGCATCTTGCCCCCAACAATCTGGGTCCTCATTTTACTGACCTCAGAAGGATTGAAGGCTCAGTCAACCTTTAGCCCTATCAGGATCCAGGCAATGGGCAGAGTTTGCTTACAATACTACATTCTAGCTCCTGCTGTGCCCCCAAAGCTCCTATTCTATTCTAAGTTGGCTCTCTCTTTGATAAGTTTCTATCCATTGCTTCTTGTCCTGCCTTCATGTGCTTTGGAGAATAGGTTGATTCCGTCTTCTCCGAGTCAGCCTTTTAGATTTTGCAAAACAGTTAACATATCACCCCTAGCCCTTCTCTTTATTACATGATTATACTTATCTATTTTGCACCATATTTATTGTATGGTTTGGCATTTTGATCCCTCTGCTTACATGACTGATTCATCTTCATTATGGTGGCTTCAGTTTGGTCTTACATTCTGAAATGTACTATTCTTAATTGGATGGCAAATAAAGCCGACCAGGATTTCTGGTGGTGGAGAGTGTTTCATGGACTCTCTGTAAGGTCTTGCCTCTCCAATCTTCCCACGAAAGCAGGACTCTTGAAACTGCAGTTGTTCCAAAAGGAAAGGCTTGTGATAACCAGAGATCTGGGCAAGAACTGAAGCTTATCACTTAAAACCAGCTATTTGAAGCAATGTTAACCAAACCAGTTCGCACCTATTCGTACCAGTTCGCACCTATTCGCTAGAACTGGTTGTTAACCTAAGCAATTCAGAGCACCGGTTGTTAGAAGAAATTACTGGGCTAATCCTGTAAGGAAGGCAGGAAGGAAACATTCTGGTGTTGCTTACAGAAACTGCCTCTCCGTTAACCCTTATTACGTTCTTGGCAGGACGAGACTTCCTGTCTCAGGAACTTCTCTGGAATTTTCTTTCCCCCCTTTGCTGGTACTTTGCTTGTATGGAGTGACCATTCAAAGTTACAATGGCACTGAAAAAGTGACTTATGACCATTTTTCACGCTTACGACTGTTGCAGCATCCCCATAGTCATGAGAGGCCAGGCAAGGAGATGCATGTCTCAATGTGAGTGATGTTGAGTTGGCCACGTCCAGCCAGTCACATGACCACCAAGCCATGTCTACCAAGTCACATGACCACCAAGCCACGCCCACCAATTAATCCATGCCCACAGAACTGTTTGTTAAAAAAAATTGAATCCTACCCCTGAACCAAACCCCTCCCACACTACATCATTGCAGGGAAACAGAAACTTCACATAGAGATTAGCACAGTAATGCAGGAAACAGAAACTTCACCTGCAGATCATTCCATTCCTCCCCCCCTTCCTCCCACCAAAATGCCAATGTCCCTCTAGAACTATCTGGGACCTGACACTCTCCTAGGCTTCTGAGGTTTCCAGTCGTCTCAACATGGTTTGGTGGCCCACAGTAACTCCTCAGGACAGGGCCTTTCTTGATGACCTCAGCCTGATCACCTCAGGAGACCTGTGCTGTCCCAGCCAGTCTATGGGAATTGGATAGTTACTTAGGAATTATGAGCTGTCCCCTTAAGGGAATGCATCATGGTAAATGTAGTTAAAGGTATCCTGGGAAATGTAGTTCATGTCACGTGGCCACATCTGTAATCTCGATTGGTCACTAATTTGACCCTTGATGGGTTGGGGGAGTTTCCCTCACTTTTGCCTGAACTCTCTAACTCATAGCAGTTGCTTTCTATCGCTACGAGATGGGTTAGGAGATAACCATCTTTTACTACAAGGCAGATATGCAAAGGTTTGGTCATTAAAGAAGAACTTCATTACAAATGTGAGTTATGAGGATATCTGATGAACTAATAAATGTACTTTGTTATGGACGTCTTGTTGAGTTTATCTATCTGCATCTGCACAGCTTAAAAATCCACTACTGTGCAGAAGACAGAAAAACACCTAACATCAAAAACATCATCAAAAACCACAACAAAGAATGTTCTTTCTGCACCAATTCAGGAAGCTCAAACTGCCCAAGGAGATGCTGATCCAGCTCTACAGAGGAATTATTGAGTCTGTCATCTGCATCTCTATAACTGTCTGGTTTGGTTCCATAACCCAACAGGACAGACACAGACTCCAGGGAGTAATTAGGACTGCAGAAAAAACAATTGCTACCAACCTGCCTTCAATTGAGGATCTGTATCCTGCACGAGTCAAAAAGAAGACTGTGAAAATATCTACAGATCCCTCACATCCTGGACATAAACTGTTTCAGCTCCTACCCTCAAAATGTCGTGATAGAGCATTGCACACCAGAACAACTAGGCACAAGGAAAGTTTTTTTCCCGAAAACTATCACTCTGCTAAACAAATTATTCCCTCAGTACTGTTCAACTATTTACAAAGTCTGCACTACTATTACTGTTAATCTTCTCATCACTCCTTATCACCCATCCCCTTCCACTTGTGACTGTATGACTGTAACTTTGTCGCTCTTATCGTTACGATTTATATTGATTGTTTCCTAGTATGATTTGATCGCTTATTGTACCCTATGACTATTATTGTTATACCTGATGATTCTTGACTCTTGATGGATGTATCTTTTCTTTTATGTACACTGAAAGACAAATTCCTTGTGTATTTGCACCAAGATAAATTCCTTGTGTATCCAACCACACTTGGCCAATAAAGAATTCTATTCTATTCTATTCTATTCTATTCTATTCTTTGTTGCTACCCAGGCAAAGCCCAGCCCAGCAATTCCCCACCCATATCTTTCACTTTTGTTCATTGCTTCTGCCTTGGTTACTGAAAATGCTACCTCCAAATATTTTATAAGTCCATCTTTAGGCACAGAGATGTTAAAATAATCCATAACTCCAAAGAAAGCATGTTTAAGCTTTAAAAGAATATTTCTCAAAGCAGCAACAAAACTTTGCTGAGTTAACTCTTGATTTCCTTAAAACATTGTCTGTTTTGTTTACAGATATAAGTAATGCTTAATATCAGCCCAGTGGCACTAAAAAAAAAACAGCTTCTGGTGAGTCTTGAAGAAAATCATTTGCAAATCCACCGCTGTGCTTTTCAAGGCTGCCAAAGAATAACAATCAGATGCTGCCAGAACAAACCTGTCATAGAAATTGCTTCTGAAGTTCAAGCTGCTAAATGGAAAGTACCTGTCACCTGGAGGTAATTCAGGTAATCACAGCATAGCAGACAATTGACCTTAATGAGCATCTGGCTGTGGAATTAAGCGGTTCCACACTGAGGCAAGAGCTGTGGAGAAGGACAGAACCCCAGCCCTGGCAATTATGGAAAACAGTTTTCCAGGAAGGCCATCCGTCTTGGTAGCAGGTAAATAGCCCTGATTGTGCCTGATTTTCAGTCCAGACTGAGCCAGTTCTCCAGGTTGGCTGACTCCGTGCTGACAGAAAAGGGGGACTGCTGCACTGTGGCAGCAAGAGAAAAAGAAAGGCTGAGGGAAGAAACGATTGTGGGATGGTGCTTTTTGGTGACCAATCCCTTCTGTTAAACAGTGGGATCAGCTCCCTTCATTGGCTCTACCAGCTACTGGCTTTCAGGAGGAGGGAAGAAAAAATATTGCCCCCCCCCCCAATTCTTCAGAAGGGCATTTCCTATTGGACCTTTTGCCTTGGAGAACTATTTTACTAACTAAATTTGGGGTTTCCAAAGTCTGAAAAGTGCTAACAGTTATTGCTAGAACTAACAACAATGGTTCAGTACCTCCAAACTGTAAGCAAAAACATTTGAGATTATTTTCTCACCATGTAAATAATAAAATATACGAAAGTCAACAAAACACTGATATAGGCTTACCAGCTGTAGAGTTCTAACTAGTAGCCAGTACAGGTTTGTTAAAAACAGGTCATGCCAAACCAATCTGATTTCATTCTTTCATAAAGTCACTAAATTAGTAGACAAGCGAAATGCTGTGGACATAATATACTTAGGCATTTGACAAAAGTAGATCACCTACTTCTTCATAAGCTAGAAAAAAAGTGGGATCAATAACATCACCACCAGATGGATTTGTAGGTGGCTGACAAACCATACCCAAAGAGTAGTCCTTAATCAGGGGTGGGATGCTACAGCTTCTGCCCAGTTCTAAAGAACCAGTAACTCTGAAGAGCAGCAGACACTGAACCGGTTCTGTTTGCTGCTATTTGCCCCACCTGCCCACTCGGGCTCTTACCTGTCCTTTATTTCCTGCTTTTTCAACCTCAGCTGCTTTGCATGGCAGGGTTGAGGTTGAAAAAGCAGGAAAAAAGTGGATTTTCAAACGCTGCACACCTGAGCGCAGTGCTTGTCAGCTGTCCAGGCAGCACAGCTTAAGGTTTTTTACACATGCTCACAGCATAACAGAAGTTTCTTATACACAAGTGCAGCACAATGTAAAATGTAGTCACCAAACTGGTAGTAACACCGATTGAATCCCACCCATGTGGCAGACTATCAAATATTGGAATGCTGCTATCATGTTGCCCCTAGTCCTTCTTTTCACTAGATTAGGCATGCCCAATTCCTGCAACCATTATTTATATACTGTATTTTAACCTCCAGTCCCCTAATCATCTTTGTTGGTCTTCTTTGCACTCTTTCTAGGGTCTCAGCATCTTTTTGCACCATGGCGACCAGAATTAGATGCAGTATTCCAAGCATGACCTCACTTGTGCAATATAAATGTAAAAGTGTTAGCAATTGCCCCCAGTTCAGCATCATCTGTAAATTTGATGAAATTCACTTCTATCCCCTCATCCAGAGGTGGGAGTCTACTGGTTTGGACCGGTTCAATAGAACTGATTGTTACGATTCTGCACAGTTTGGAGAATTGGCATACCGTGCCCCTGGCTGTTCCTGCCCCTGTTCACCCTCCCCTCCCTGCCCAGTCAGTCCTTATCACGCATGTGCAACATCACTGACTGCATTCTCCCCTTCTCACTCTCCCCCACTCTGTCACTCCTTATGGTATTTTTTTTCCTCCCGACAATCAGCTGTTCCAATGATCAGCTGTGACGGGATCCCCCTTGCTCTCTTACTGCTTCACCCAAGAGGCAAAAAGGGGCATGGGAGATGCTGTGTGTGGGGGGTGGCATGTTCCATTTTTTTCCTCCTGGCCCTCAAGGAAGCCTCTGGGAGCAAAACCTGCCTCCTAGGATGACTCCCTGAGGCATAGAAGGCCAAAAAAATGGAGCACGGGGGGGGGGATTGCAAAAAAAGAAGAAGAAGCCATGCCCACCCAGTCACATGGCCACGCCCACTTAGCCATTCCCATCTAGCCATGCCAACAGAACCGGTAGTAAAAATATTTGCATCCTACCCTGGCCCTCATCTATATTGTTTATAAAGACATTGAAGAGCACTAGGTGTAAGACAGAATCTTGAGGTACCCCACTGCTTACTTCTTTCCATGTACATGTAGTTCCATGAAGGACTACAGATTGAATGTGGTTTGTCAGCCAGTTACAAATCCATCTGGTAGTGATGCTGTCTATCCCATATTTTTCTATCTTACCAAAAAGTAGGTTGTAGCCTACTTTGTCAAATGCCATGTTCACTACATTCACTAACTTAGTCACTTTGCCAAAGAATACAATAAGGTTGATCTGGCATGATCTGTTTTTAACAAACCCATGCTGACTTCTAGTGATCGCCTTATTCATTTCTAGGTACTCACAAATCAGCTGTTTGACTATTTTTTCCAGTATTTTCCCAGGATATCAAGCTGATTGGTCTACAGTTTCCTAGATTCCCTTTTTCTCCTTTGGAAAATTGGAACTGAGTCTTAACTTTCCTGATTCTGGTTCTTGTAGAACTGAGCTATTGGCTGGTATTCTATTCTAATTATGTGCCCCTTTTCCCATTTTTTTTATACTTGTCTCTTTTGTTCCTCAATTTGTCCTTCAGTTTGCAATAAAATAAGTATTGTACATTCTAAGAACTCATTGGACTATAAGGAAGAATTTTTGGTGCCTGCACCTAGTTCTGGAATTCCCTTCCCAATAATTTTTCATCAGTAGTAATTTGGAAGTCAATGAGGAAGATCTTGCTTCAAGGCATAATTATTTGCAGAACCCTGTGAGTTTCTGCTGCAAAACCAGAGCCTTTTGTCCCAGTAGGATACCGTCCTTCTCTTGAAAGGTGAGCATCCTTCCACAGTAACTTGCCTTTGAATCATGTTTGGCTGCCTGCTCTTTCTCTTTTGCAAGAAAAGCTTTCTCCACCCCGTGAGTTCCAAGCAGTTTTGCAAAGCCCTGAGAGACTTCAGCAGCTAATTAAAACTTTGAAGTTCAGATCCAAGTGAGGGAAAATGAATGTGAAACATTAAGAATATATTCAGTAGAGTGAGCATGTTCCTTAGTAAGCAAACAATTCAACTGAGCAAACAAAACTGTACATAAAACTCTTGGGAAGCAATTTGAACTGGCAGAACGTGGAACCTGATGGATCTCTCACAGCATCTGGAAATGTGCTCCATTACAAGCTGGCTTTATGCTGAAGGACAAAGGACCGTTCACTCCATCACGTCTAGGATAAGCTAGGAGGTGTGGCATGATGGTGGCCAACCAAGAGCACACAACTTGCTTCTTGGGACCCCTGTCTTTAAGAGAATTAGAATTCTATTCAGTATGAAAGAAAGATCGAGACAATATTGAATTCCAGAGTCCTACCACTTCACACATTTGGTAGATTTCATTTGGCAACATTTAGACATTCTGTCGTAGCCAGAATGACAGACACCCCAAAGGCTATTTATGATTCAGTTTCAAAGTTATGGCCTCCCCCAATTATTCACACATACAAACAACCATGTCAGTGCCTCCCCACTATCCCCCCACCCACCCATCCCGCCAGCTCCCTGCAGGACTTTGGCTCCCAACTAGGCCACTCAGCTATCCAAGGGAGCCTAAACCCAGGTGCAGAAAGTACCAGCTTGTGGGGTCTTCACAGCTTGGAGGCTAAGATCTGCTTTCCATCGGGCCACCCAGAGACTTGCAGGAACTTGTCTGCTCCTAAGACAACTCCAGAGCCCAGAAACACCCAGCTTTATTGCAGAGGGACCTGGTTGATGCAAAACAGGACAAGGCTCAGCTTTCTTCCAGGGGCTGCCTGTAGGAGATGAGCCGGCTGAGTCCAAGGGAGGGATCAAACACATCATGCAGTCCCTTGGCACCCCCAAGAGATCTATCCAGCCGTCCTTGAATTCCACAGATTCTTATCTATCGCCTATTTGCTTTGACTGTTACTAGTACTATTGCTATGGCCTTGTAGAGACCATAAGCTTGCAAGAAACCTTTATCTTCATTTGAACTGCCTGAACTTTCTGATTTTCCCAAGCTTGACACTGCTTTGTGGCATCCCTGTGCTACTCTGCAGGCAAGTGCTATTCTCACCACCCTCTAGTGATCTTAATTTGTTTGTAGAGTTTCCAGAGCCTTCTTAAAAAAAACAGAGTCCGCTAGAGGACCGCAAGAATAGCACCAGCTTATAGCATAAGGTTACTATGAGGCAGCCTCTGGAGGAAATGTTGGAATTAAAATCAGGTCCTGTTCCAAGCTGGGAGAAGGACGCAGAAATAAAATGGAGTCAGGCTGAAGGAAAGAAGGATTCTTTTCACTTGGTAGACAGATACTAATGAGAGCATCATGCCAAAATGGGGTTGAGATTAGGTGGGTTTTTTAATTCTTTGGGGCTTTTTGATTGAGATGTTTGTTCCTGTGCAATGTGTTTTGACCTGTGCTTGAGTGTGCCCTTTTAGTATTCTAATTATTGTTGGCTGACTACCATTGTGGCTGGGAGGTCATGCCTTGTCCTTGGAGCTGGGAGAGAGGGGGAGAGTCAGTGGTGATATTCAGCAGGTTCTGACCAATTCTGGAGAACCAGTGGTGAAAATTTTGAGTAGTTGGGAGAACTGTCAAATATCACCTCTAACTGGCCCCGCCAACCCCATCTATTCTCTGCCTCCCATCGAGTCCCAGCTGATCTGCTGGGTCTTCTTTTGTTGCCCTGCACAGAACAGAGCTGGAAAGCAGGTCAGTGGGGTGAGGAGGGAATGGGATTTTGCAGCATCCTTCCCCTGCCACTCCTGCCAAGTCACGCCCACCAAGCCACACCCACAGAACCGGTAGTAAAAACTAGGGAGAATGTAGATTTTAGGAGTCTTTGCTTTTTTGCTTTTAATCCCATCAGCTTCAGCCTTCTGTGGGAGCTGCAGCTGAATATGTTTTATTTATGAATGGAGCTGTCTGGCTTTCTGTAAAATGGATACTGAATGGAATACTCCAGTTTTCTCAATAGATGCAAAAGTATCTCATTCATAAAAGTTAGAGAAATTGCCTGGAGAGAGACTTTCCTACAGAAAGCTGAGAGCTGCGGGAACCCCAAGGAGCAGGGAGCAGAGCAGTGGTGCCTGACAGGATGGGGAAGACCTTGGGAGGCCCAGGGCAGGAGGCTCTGCTTAATGACCTGCGTCAGAAAAAACAGGGTTGGGGGATCATTACTTGAGGCCAACTGTAATCGGCAGTCTCCGCTACAGCCATAAGTCAAGGATGGCTTGTAATTTGTTTAAATTTTAGACATTTTTGTTGGTGCTAATACTTTAGAAACCATTACTTTGGTGCAGTTTTAGGTGTTACCATTTGGGGGGGGTTGTACCTTCTTTGGGCTGTGTACCTGAGCTTCCTGTTCCTGTGCAAGAACATGTCCTTTAATATTCTATTATCTGTTGTCAGATTCCTATGGGGTCATGTAGGGGTTATGTAGGGGTCATAGCTGGCTCTATAGGCAAATATTGTTTATATTGTTTATCTCAGCTCCCAGGTGAAGTTTGGGCTGTTCTGGGATGGTGCAATGAAGGGGCTTAAGTTCTGAAGGGGTCCAATTCCCATTGTGGCTTAATGGCTTTCATCCTGTTTTGAATCTTGGGAGAGGGGGCTGCTTCTAATCCTACCATTCTGCCTTTGTTCAGACTTTGCTATTGTTTCAAAATAGCCTGTCTTGAATGGATTTCTGCCTGCAGTATTTACTTTGCCTATGAATAGAGCTATCTGGATACTTGTCTTCCTCTTTCAATAAGCTCTTTATCTCTAAACTGGTGACATCTGCTGTGGGATATTAAGGAAAGTGGGGGCTACTTTCTGCCTCTAAAACAATAAGTTTCTCCATTTCTCCCTTTCAGGAAATATAATATTCTGCCTTTTTTTTAACGTTTCCCAAAATATTTCATTCTTCTAGGAGGGGTAGGTGCTGACTTTCTACACTATCCTGTTTTATACTATTTAGTATAGAATAGAGCTGGAGGGGACCTTGGAGGTCTTCTAGTCCAGCCCCCTGGTCAAGCAGGAGAAGAACCTATACCATTTCAGATAAGCGACTGTCCAGACTCTTCTTAAAAGCCTCCAGTCACAGAGCACTCACAACTTCTGAAGGCAACTTCTGTTCCACTGGTTCATTATCCTAACTGTTGGGAAGTTTCTCCTCAATTCCAGGTTGTCTTCTCTCTTCGATTAATTTTCAAGCATTGTTTCTTGTCCTGCCCTCTGGTGCTTTGGAAAATAATTTGACTTCCTCCTCTTTGTGGCAGCCTCTCAAATACTAGAATACTGCTATCATGTCTCCCCTAGTCCTTCTTTTCTCTAGACTAGCTGAACCCAAATCCTGCAGTTGTTCTTCATATGTTTTAGTCTCCAGGCCTTCAATCACCGTAGTTGCTCTTCTCTGAACTTTTTCCAAAGTCTCTTTTTTGCAGTCTAGTGACCAAAATTGGTTGCAGTATTCCAAATGTGGTCTTACTAGGATTTTATACATGTCAAGGTGTTTTATAAATGTATTCTAATTTTGTCTTAAACTGAACTAAATTAAAATCTGCTGTTAGGAAGCTTCCTTTGACCTTCTGCTATACCTCTAAGCTTCCAGAAGTACACTCAAAAAGGTACTTGGGTTTAACAAAACAGGGGAGAGGAAAGAAAGACACCCCAAAGTCTTTGAAAACTTGAATGTCAGGACAGCCCCATATTTTCCTTTTTCATCTTTTTTAAATGTCTCCTCAATAGGAAGGGCCCAGCCTTGGGAGCGATCCAGAAGCAGAAATCATGTTCCAATGGGTCATCCAAAGAAAAGAGAAAAACATTCCCCCAGATAGGTTAGTGAGGGACTTCTTGATGGTTAATTGTCCATTGTGTCCCTTCCCTGCATCGATTATCTGTAATTATTCTTCTATTCTAATTAAATGTAATAATGGAGCCCAACTAAGCATTCATAGCAGAGGCGCTGTGCTCCCTTTCACTGTCCCACATGAAGCTTGCCAGCCTGTGGCTCTAAAGACCCCTTCATTTGCTCAGTCGTTCCAAGCGTCCTTTGCCCCTGTCTTTCTCTGTTTTGTTCACAGAAGACAAAGGATGAGGAAAAAAACTGATATAATGGAAAGAAGAGAACAATTGTCATATCTTTGTTTCTGATTCTGCCTTGCTACTCCCCAAAACCTGAAGCCAGACAAAAATAATGATTGTAATCTTTTCAGCAAAATAGGGGGAGGGAGAAGAGAGCAGAGGTCCCAGGAACATTAACAAAAGCTGACATGTAATTGTTTTTAAATGTGTTTTACTGTATAGAACAGGTATCTTCAAATTACAATAGTTCATTTAGTGACTCTTCACAGTTACAATGGCACTGAAAAATATGACTTATGACCATTTTCCCACTTATGACCATTGCAGAAGTCCCATGGTCTCTTGGACAACATTCGAGTGTTTTGGCAACTGGTTCACATTTACGACGGTTGCCATGTCCCAGGGGTCGTATGATCCCCTTTTGCCACCTTTTGACAAGAAAAGTCAGTTAGAAAGCCAGAGTCACTTAACATCCATATTACTAACTTTAGCAACTGCAGTGATTCACTTTGCAACTGTGGCAAGAAAGGTCATAAAATGGGGCAAAACTTACTTAAATGTCTTGTTTAAACAACAGACATTTTGGGCTAAATTGTGCTTGTAAGTAAAGTACTTCTTGTATAACATTGTACTGTAATTAGTAATACAACAATAAGTGGATATAGAAGCAGAGTGTCCTTCACCCACTCTAAATCTGCACAGGTATCTGAAAGGACCAAGAAAAATGAGTTTAATAAAAAAGCCAAGGAGAAAGAACAATATCCCAAAGTTCCATGAAAACTTAGATATTGTTGTGGCTCGCCAGCAGCAGGTGCAGAAGGCTGAGGTCTCGGAGAGCGAGGACTCTGATGAGGGGCCTGCATGTGATGCAGGGATGGGGTTAAGACCATCAGGGAGTGGAAGGCTGCCTTTGGAGATTGTGGAGGCTGGCAGCAGTGAGGAAGGGTCCCTGAGGAGCCTGTGCCAAGTGCGCGTGCACACAGGGCTGTTCGAAGGAAAAAGCAGCTGCAGCAGCACAGGCAACTCGGGAGAAAGGCTGCAAGGTAATGGCCCCTCCCTTAAGATATAAAAGCCAGCTGAGAAACCAGAGTTCCTTGCAGGGAGCAAAGAAGTTTTTGCGCTCAAGCCTTGTGGACATTCGGACAATCTTGGTTGGTGTTTAGAGATTCTTTGTGTTTGAAATACTTCTTGGCAACTTTATCCAGTGTTCTTGGCAGCCTTGCACAATCTTGGCAACTTTTAAGACTTGTGGACTTCAACTCCCAGAATTTGGAGTTGAAGTCCACAAGTCTTAAAGTTGCCATGTTTGGAGACCTCTGTTCTAAGGTCTCCTACTTTCTACCTAGCCATATCTGCCAGTAGCCAGTCCTCTCGGGAGAACCAGGAAATCTCAATTGGCCTCAGCAATACACCTTTGCCTTGAGGGCTTCAGGAAAACTTGCTCTGATAGACATGGCGCGAACCCCAGATATCTTAGCCAAACTTTGGCCGCTTCATGAAGAACAATGCACTCTGGACCAAATGGGATCTAATATTCAGGATAACAGATTTGGAAGGGACCTTGTAGATCTTCTTGTCCAATCCCTTACCTGAGAAAGAGATCCTGTACCATTTCGGAGAAATGGCTGTCCAATCTCTTCTTAAGAACCTCCAGTGGTGGAGCATCCACAAGTTCTGGAGGCAAACTGCTCCATTGGTGAATTGTTCACACTGTCAGGAAATTTCTCCTTAGATCTAAGTTTCTTCTCTCCTTGCATAGCTTCTTGCTTCTTGCCTGGCCTTTGGTCCTTTTGAAAACCCTCTCTTCATTGTAGCAACCCCCCAAATATTGGAACATTGCCATCATGTTACCCCTATTCCTTCTCTTTGCTAGACCATACATAACCAGTTCCTATAACATTTCTTCATATGCTTTAGCTTCCAGTCCCTAATCATCTTTGTTGCTCTTCTCTGCACTCCAGTCCTGATTTTAGTGTTCTATGTTAAGGGCCTGTCACATTGGCTGACGTATGCAAAACGTTTGTAAAAAGGACACAGCGGACGAGAAAATGTTCCATCCGTAGTTATCCGCTCTCAAAAGTGCCCTGAATTTGCATAAGCAGAGCGGACAACAACGGAAAGGAATGGATGGGGGGAGGACGTAGCCAGGATGTTAAGCGGATGCTCCACGGAAGCCTCGCGGATGGAAGCGGATGGGAGTGGATGGCACATCTGCAGGGCTTCCGGGGGAGCACAGCGAAGCGGATGTGCAGCAGAAAGAGCGGATGCAGAGCGGATGCCGAGCGGATGAAGCGGATGCAGAGCGGAAGCCTAGCAGAAGCCTAGCAGGTGCTTAGCGGATGCCTAGCGGATGCAGAGCGTTCACTGCGCATGCGGGGAGGATGCATTGCATCAGCCCCGCGGATATAAAGGGAAGCAGCTCGCAAGCAGGTCGCCATTCAGAGGAAAGACCTGCTGCCAGACACAGCTCCACCCAGCCAGCCAGCCAGCCAGCCAGCCAGCCAGCCAGCAAGCCAACAACCATGGGGAAGAAGAAAAAGCCTCTGCCATCTGCTGCCAGCCCTGGCAAGAGGGACAGGGCCACCATCCCACCCCCTCGCCCTGACTCTGCTTCTGTTGGGGCTTCTGCTGCTGGGGCTGACTCTTCTAGTGCTGGAGCTTCTGCTGGCGCTGCTCCTGGTGCTGGGGCTTCTGCTGGTGCTTACTCTGCTGGTGCTGCTCCTGGTGCTGGTGCTTCTGCTGGTGCTTACTCTGCTGGTGCTGCTCCTGATCCTGCTGGTGCTGCTGGTCCTGCTTTTGCTGCTACTGTTGTTGTTGCTGGTGGTGGTGGTGGTGGTGTGGAGGAGCAGCCCCTACAACCTCGAAGCCCCTCTGATGAGGGCCCAGATGGCCCTGCCAGAGGGAGGAAGAGGCATATGCGAGAACGAGAACGGGAGAGGAGGCAGCACTCCATCGAAGAGGAACATGAGGATGAGGTGCTGGAATGGCTGAGGGAGAACAAGTATCTTTGGCGGAAGGGATACAGGCTCTATCGAGACACCAAGAGGAAGCAGGCTGCTTGGAGAGAGAAGGCAGAGAGCCTGGGCTACACTTCAGAGGTGCTCCTCGGCTGGTGGAAGCACATGCACACCTGGTATGGGAAGCTGCACCTCAAGAAATCTGGCCAGGCCACGGTCAAGCTGATAGACAGAGAGACCTACGTGATGGCCAAGTGCAGCTTCTTGGAGGGTGAGATCCGCCACCGAGGAGCAGCCCCTCTCACAACCCTCTCTCTCAGGGAGCCTGCTGACAGCCAGTCCTCTTCTGGCCAAGAGTCAGCTCCTGTGTCCAGGCAGGTATCTGTGGAGCGTCCCACGATGGAGAACCCCCCGACAGCTGCAGTCCCCGTGGTGGAGCGACTGGAGGACCCCCTGATGCAGTGGGAGCAAGTAGAGGGCACTTCCACCAGAGAACAACCTACATCCACCCCCAGCTCCACCTCCACAGAAAGCAGGCAGAGAGGCAGACTGGAGGGGCAGAGCCACACTGTCCTGCTGGAGATCAGGGACACCATCAGAAGCAGCGTAGATCTCCTCTCTCAGCTGGTACACACCGATGTCCCATCCTCCACCCGCAAGCCCTTCCTCACCTACGTCAACCAGACCCTCATGAACATGTCGGAATCACAGTACCAGGTGATAAAGGACAGGATCACCGGTCTTCTTCACAACCCTCCAGACCCAGCTGAACCTGCTCCCACCCAGTCCAGGCCTGCTCCTCCACCCCAGGTGATGTCACTGCCCTTCCAAGGCTTTCCACAGGCCCTCACCTACCAAGGCTACGGCTACCAAGAGCTCCAGCAGCACAGACAGCCCTTCCCAGTCCAGGCACAGGTACATCAGATGCCACTGGTGCCACCGATGCCACTGAAGCCACCAATGCTAGCCATGCCACAGATGCCACCCACACCACAGATGCCACCCACACCACAGATGCCACCCACGCCTCACCTCGCTCAGCTGCAGACCAGACATCCCCACTACACTTCTCCTTCCTCCACCCCACAGCCAAGCCTGGGCTCAGAACATCTGTCATCGGTATTGGGGGTGACACCCCATGTCCTGGAGGAAGGGGCTCTCAACATCACAGGATTGAGCCAGCTCTCTGAGAGCTTCCTCCACACACTGTCCCCTGTTGTCCTCTCGGGGCCAGGTACCCCAATGATGCCTCAGACAAGCACTCCAGCAGTAGCCTCCTCCACAGCACCTGGACCCTTCACCCCTGAGACTGGGCATGCCTCAGAGTGACCAAGAAGAGTGCCAGAGACTGGGTGGCTACCTATTGACTTTATCTTTGCTTGGGACACTTGGGTCATTTTGCTTTTACAGTTTGTTATTAATAAAGATTATCTTTGCTTCACACACTTGCTTCATTTATTTTATTAAATAAGGTCTTGGTGGAAACTTTTAGAAATGGTTTAAGCCTTTGTATGCTTGTGGGATGGGTTAAGATAGCAGTGGGATGGGCAGGGATACCTGTGGGATGGGTAAGGATACCTGTGGGATGGGCAGGGATACCTTTGGGATGGGTAATAGCTGTGGGATAGATAAACCTCCAGTGCAAGCATAGTGGGACTGTATGGTCCACCCTCCCAGGTGCCACACCTATGGCCCTTTATTATCAAAAACAATGTAATCATTCATCCACATATTTCAACATAAACACAACTCTTTACTAAACGCCCTGTTCATTGTAGGCCCACCCAACATACATGGCCCAATCTCATCAGTGTGATGAGACAGGCTGAAGGAAGCATCCATTAAGCATCTATCATCCTGTCTTGCCACTCCACCGCTCCAGCTGGGGAGTTGCACCAGTGTTTCAGGAGGTTTCGCTGCTTCTTCCCTTCATGTGAAGCTCTGTTGGGGCCTTGCACATCCACAGTATCTATCAGGTTTCGCCCTTGCCTCCATTCCCCAGGCTCCATGTCCCCATTGCCTTGTTGGAGGTTCACAAGCCTGTTCTGCAACACTGGGTAGCGGGTGCACATGAGATTGTGCAGGATGCAGCAAGCTTCCACAATGCTCCTCACAGTCTGTGGGCGATGCTGCAAGGTGGTGAGAAGTACCTGGAACCTGTTGGCCAGGATGCCAAAGGTGTTCTCCACCACCCGCCTTGGCCTGGACAGCCTGTAGTTGAAGATCCTCTCTTCACGGGTGAGGCATCTGGAGGTGTAGGGCTTCATGAGGTAGGTTCTGAGGGAGAAGGTGTCATCCCCCACGATGAAGTAGGGCACATCTTGTGTGTCGTTGGGCAGGGGGTCTGGATCTGGGAAGCCCATGATGAGGTTGCATTCCAGCCCCTCCTTGAGGTGACTGGCGTTGTATACCTGGGCATCTGAAGCTGACCCGTTGCCTGAAGCATAGATGTGCATGAACTTGTAGTCAGCATCAACCATGGCAAAGAGGATGATGATGAAGAAGTCCTTGTAGTTGAAATAAGTGGACCCTGACTTGGCTGGAGCTTTGCAGGCCACATGCTTCCCATCTATGGCTCCAACAGTGTGGGGGAAGTTCCACTTCTGATACCACTGCTCTGCAACTTTCTTCCAGCCTTCTTCAGTGGAGGGGTACTGGAGGAGCTCCTCCAGGTATTCTTCGATGATGGCCTGCACCACGTCTCTGACCACAATGCTGATGGTGTTGTGTGGCACCCTCCAGCCATACTGCATGCTTCTGTAAGTGGTCCCTGAGGCCAGGTGGCGCAGAGTCAGTGCCACCTTGAGCCCAGGGTCCAGGCTGGGCCGGAAGTTGGTGCTCTGCTTGGTCAACCTGGGTCTCAGCTGCTCCACAACTTCATCAAACATGGCTGGAGGCATCCTCATGAAGTTCTGGAATGCACGAGGGTCTTCATTCCTCAGCTCCACCATCAGCTTTTTGTACAGTCTGTACTCTGCTCTCCTCGCGATCCATCTTCGGACCCAGACACTTCTTGGCCGCCTCCTTTTCTTCCCGTAGAACAGTTGAAAGAGCCTGTAGATGGCTTCGCATTGTGGCAGAACGATGATGGCTACCAAAAGGAGTGTGTTACAATCCATGGTGGACATCAATGGATGCTGTGAAAGAGCAAGAGCCAGATGAAGGCTGCAGAGGTCTGCACAGCAGGGCTGCTGGACTGAAAGTGAGATCCAGGTGAGTTGCTCCCCCTTTTTATAGGCAATATAGGTTTTCCCCTATGTGTCCTTTTGCATCCTCTAGGCATCCTCTAGACATCCTTAATATCCGAGATAGGTCTCCTCTGCGAACGTTTTTTTCTGTTTTAAATGCTTTGTATGCGAGCTGCATCTGCTTTCATCCTTTCACCATTCGTGCTACTAACGCTTTGTGTCCGTTCCGCGTCCGTTTCGCTTCCTCCCTGTGTCCGTTTTCCACTGGAGCAGATGCAAGTTGCGCGGATGCGCAGTGGATGCCTAGTGGATATAGCGGATGCGTAACGGATGACAACAGAAGTGGAATGGATATTCCCCGTATGCGTTGCGGATGCATAACGGACGCGTTGGATCCATTTTCCACTCAAAAAGTTTTGAGCAGCTGAAAACTTTTTGAGCGGATGAAATGTCAGTCGACAGATGCTGGACGGATAGAGAGGATGAAAAACGGACGCAGTGAGTACAGAACGGAAGCATCGCGTTAACCAATGGATGGCAAGTGTTTCTCTCCATTTTACATCCTCTTTCCATCTGTTGGTGCTATGTGACATGGGCTTAAAAGTCATTTGTAGGAGAAAGAGGGATTCTTTGAACCACTCAAATGCATACTGTAGTTTTGCTTTAGATCTCACAGCAGGAGCTGGTCTGAACAGATAGTAAGCTCTTGATGTGTGTTTATGTTATCAGAGGCAATTACTTTTCTCCTTCCCCTTCCTCTTCCTCCTCCTCCTTCTCCTCTTCTTCTTCTTCTCAGAATTTACCTTTCTCCTCATTTCTTTCTGGGACTTTGTCTGGCTGGAAAGATAACCAAAATATTCCTAACCTGAGTTTGGGGAATCCAGATGCAAATCGAAGGCAGCACCTGAGCAAACAGCTGTTGGTGAAATTTAGATGTCCAAGAAAACATGATTTGGGTGCACAGAAATGCTGTAAGAAGACACAGATTAGACACTGTCCACAATAGAACGAAATCTGGAAAGAGAAACTTTTGGCTACCAACATTGTTGGATTGCAAC
Source organism: Laticauda colubrina (assembly GCA_015471245.1). Lineage (NCBI taxonomy): Eukaryota > Metazoa > Chordata > Lepidosauria > Squamata > Elapidae > Laticauda > Laticauda colubrina. The sequence continues at coordinate 2,908,336 of BLBF01000046.1, read as the reverse complement.
CCTGTTACCTTTCATCCTATAGTGAGGACATAGGAAGGTTGGATCTTGGCAACACATAACATCACAACATCCTTCCGAAAAGGCCATCCATAATGTCTGGGCATTGTTGGCCACCATATGTTTTGGTACTCAAGATGGTGTTTCTGTTCCTAGTATTTTTTTTCCAAAGGAGAAGATTGCCATGGCAACTTCCACCTGAAAACATGCATTCTAAATAAAACTGTCACTCATCATCCAACAATGTTAATCTGCTGGATTTACATAGTAATTAATGTCAAGAGGCCCTCTGCCATTGAAGCAATCAGCTCCTGTATTTTCAGGTCCCTGCAGCCTGATGCTTGGAGGAAGGCCCTGATCTGACCTCTGGGGTGGTTCTTGCTTGCCTGCCTCTTGGTTGTGGGGGGAAATGAAATGGAGTGAGAAATGGCCTTTTTTTTTGTAGGCCAGCAGGTTTAGGGTCTGTGCAGGGCTGGTTCTCCCTGCCTTCTTTGCAAGCTGCTCCAGGCAACTCTCAATTGATGACCTCAGTTGAACCCAAGAATTGCTAAGTGAGAAGAGTTGTTGTGATGACCCAAAGGGGTATGGCACAAAGGCAACACAGTCAGATAATCAGTAGGAGTCCCTTTATTAGCTCCAACTTTGCCCCCAATGTCTTCTGGCTGGAGAAAAACTCTCCCAGGAACAACCTTTGTCTGCAGAGAATCCAGTCCAAAACATGGTCAACAAAAACTGCAACTATAAGTCCAATCAAGGCAAAATGAGGTGATTAGTCCATCTGAGCAGGAGAAGGAATTCCAGATGTGAAGTAATTCAACCCGGTTGGGAGAACACCAGGAACACAGATAAGCAAAGTCAACACAAGATAAACTCATGTTTGCTCCCAGCAGCTGCCTCACTCAGCATGCATCTCTTTTAAACTCTCTTCCCAGCTGTGGCTAATGAAGAGAATCAGGACCCTTTCCTCACCCATAAGCCATGCAACTCACATTGCTCCCTTCTCCGTTCCTCCCAGGATGGGCCTGGGTCTTTCTCTGAATTCCCTCTCCCTTGTTCTAACTCTTTCCTGCTCTGCCCAACTGGACTTTGACATTCCCCAGTTTCCTCCACAGCCAATGGAGCCACACACCCACTCCCTGTCAGCTGTTCATCTTCCTCCTCGGATTCAAACTCCAACAGGGGCATGACACTTGTTAAGCAAGTTTGGCCTCATTTTATGATTGCCACAGATATTCAGTGGAACACTGCTGTTGTTAACTCAGTAACACAGTTGTTAAGTGAATCCAGCTTCCTTATTGACTTTGCTTCTCGGAAGATCACAAAGGGGATCATGTGACCCCAAGGGGACATTGTAACTGTCATAAATAGGAGTCAGTTGCCAAACATCTGAATGTTGTTCAAGTGACCATGGGACTTCTGCAATGATCATAAATGGAAAAATGGTCATAAGTCACATTTTTTCAATGCCATTGTAACTTCGAACAGTCACTAAATGAATTGCTGTATGTCAAGGACTGCTTCCATTTGTAATCCAAATACCTGACAAGGAAGCCTACTTGAAGAGACTTAAACTTTAAAGACTTTAACCCTGAATCTGCATTGGGGAGCACTAGAAGTTGAAATTCCAGAAAACCAACTCTAAAAATCTGAGAACTCTTCCCCAAAGCAGAGGTGGTATTCAGCCGGTTCTGACCAGTTCTGGAGAACCTGTAGCAGAAATTTTGAGTAGTTTGGAGAAGCGGCAAATCCCACCTCTGACTGGCCCCGCCAACCCCATCTATTCTTTGCCTCCCATTGAGTCCCAGGTGATCTCTGGGTCTTCTTTGGTTGCCCTGCACAGGATAACAGAGCTGGAAAGCAGGTTAATGAGGTGTGGAGGGAAGGGGGATTTTTCAATATCCTTCCCCTGCCATGCCCACCAAGCCATGCCCACAGAACCAGTAGAAAAAAATTGAATCCCGCCACTGTCCCAAAGCATATGTAAAAACTCTTCACTGAGTCTTGAACCAGCAGGACAGGATGCAAGCAGACATGGTGCAGCTCAGTCATGGATCTCAGTTTGGTTGTCTGACCAATTCACTTTGCGACAAGTGGGGGAAGATGTTCCTTTGTCTCCCAACAAGCATCACCTTCCTATGGTAAATCTACCCCCAATTGCTCTCCTTAATAGGGCTTGAACCTAGTGGATGGTAGATTTTACCTTGTTTTTTGGTAGCAGGAACTGTAGGTTAAGGGTGGGGGCTGCAAAGGAGAGTGAAAGGGGGCAATCCTGATGCTTCTACTCAATGCAACTCTTCCTCGCATCACTGATTTGTCCTGGACACAACTCTAGACATTTCCTGTAAAAGCACTAGATGCATTTCCAAAAGTAGTCCTGTTGATTGGCCAGTGGTGCAGATGGAGTACAAAAGGGGATCGACTGGGATTACCTATGAGTGAGCTTTGGAAGAAATAATAGTGAGCAACCAAGAAGACCCATTCTGTCCTCGGGCCAGCAAGACACGGAGTCCCCAGCTGTGGTCCCAGGGAGCTGCTATTTAGATTGGCTTCCTTCTGTAGAAACATCAGCATGATGCTGATGCACCAACGCAGAATGAAGAAAGCAAAATTGTGGCATAACCTGAAGCTAGGTAGATTCTAGCATCCCACCTTATCTCACCCCTTTCCCTTGACTGCATCAGCAGCTATCACTTGAAAGAATAGTAACAAATCACCATCTTACAAATGTGAGGGGCAAAGTTGAGAAGGGGGTGGCATTGCCTCAACTTGCCCAAACTTCAAGAAAGGAAAGGCAGCCTGGGGTATGAGCCCCACTCTGGGCCAATCCCAAGGCGCCACATTCATATTTCCCAGAAGGATTGAGAATTCTCTCTCACCTGAAGGATCTGGAGCTTCTGCCTATTCTCATTAAGCTGTTGCCATTGCAATGAGCAGAAGCTGTCAAAATACCGAGCATTTAAGTGCCTGCATGGAGGGGAAGAGAAAGAGATGGGAAAAAGAGGGTGCCCTCTGCTCAATCGTGAAGAGCAAATTTTTTTTGACAAGAATCAGAAACAGACTTTGCAGGATGAATAGCTTTCACAAAATCTAACATCACAAAATGTCTAATTGGCACGTGGCTCCAGCATGTTTTATTCATCCTTTCCTAAATGGTTTCCAATGTTTTGTCAAGAACAATTTGCCATCTTACAAAGCATCGATTAGAGCTGTCTTTGGGTTACTGTTTGGTATCACCCTAGTGAAATATTCATAAAGACACATTTAAGCAAAGGATGGAAAAGAAAAGCTGCCAAACAGCTTTGGGCTACAGGGAGGTTTCTGTGAATCTCTTACCAAAGGAAATGTGAAAAGGGTAGTCCTCAGTTAACAACCGGTAAATAGAAATCAGAAATTACAGATACAGATAATCAGGGCTGCAAGGGACCTTGGAGGTTATCTAGTCCAACCATGCATCCAAGCAGGAGACCCTACACCAGACAAATGGCAGTCCAGTCTCTTCTTGAAAGTCTCAAGTAATGAAGCTCCCACAACTTCCGAGGGCAACTTCTGTTCCATTGGTTGATTGTTCTCACTGTCAGGAAATGTCTTCTTAATTCTAGGTTGCTTCTCTTCTTGATTAGTTTCCATCCATTGCTTCTTGTCCTGCCTTCGGGTGCTTTGGAGAATAGCTTGACTCCCTCTTCTTTGTGGCAACCCCTCAGATATTGGAAGACTGCTATCATGTCTCCCCTAGTGCTTCTTTTCATTAGACTGATATACCCAGTTCCTGCAGCTGTTCTTTATATGTTTAGCCTTCAGTCCACTAATCATCTTTGTTGCTCTTCTCTGTACTCTTGCTAGAGTCTCAACATCTTTTTTACATCGTGGTGACCAAAACTGGATGCAGTATTCCAAGTGTGGCCAGACCAAGACATTAATAAGGTAGTATTAACATTTCACATGATCTTGATTCTATCCCTCTGTTTATGCAGCCTAGAACTGTGTTGGCTTTTTTAACAGCTGCAGCACTCGTGTCAAATCCATGTATCTGTCATTTCCTCAGTGGAAGAAGAAAAATGGGGGGGAGACTGATAAAGAAATCCTTTCTTGATGTAATTTGAATACATTCAATCTTATATCAAATTTATATAACCCACACATAATACAATGGAGAGAGGATCCCAGGTGGCCGGAACCGATCACCTCTGAGAGGCACAGCCAGGAGATGAGAAGACCATAAAAATTCCAGTGAGATGTATGCTTGGGAAACTTTGGAAAAGATCGTTCCTTCAGAAGGGGTGGGGGTGGAATAAACATACTGGCTTTTGTTTCACAAAATACATATTGAGAGAAGGGGAGGGGTTCTAAACTCCCTTATCTATCTCTGCATGCCTGAGAGACCTTAGATGCTGCTTTTAACCCCTACATGAATTGTCTCATCTCATTAAAGGATTCCTTTTTGATACATTTTGATACGTTTCCAGAAGTTCATTCTAGTTGATTGAATGGGAAAAGTTCTGTAGCCTGACGACTTGGCTGGCTCATATTTAAATGATGGACCACTAGGATTCCGAGATGCCTCTCACAGATACCACTATTAAGCAAGGTACCACTTATACTGTACCTGTGCATTTTGTTTTTCTTGCCTATATGTAGAACCTTACTTTTTTTCACCATTGAAGTCCATTTTGTTAGGTAGTACTCAATGTTTAAGTCTGTCAAGATCCTTCTGTTTCTTTAGCCTTCTGTTTTTCTTCTGTTTCTTCTGGACTGTTATCCACTTATGATCCCCTTCTCCTGGTTATGTGACCCCATGTCAGACAAGTCTGCTTTATAATGGTCATGTGACTGTGATGTGCAATGATTTGTTTAACAATGTGGCATTTCAGTCAATAACTGCTGTGAAAAAGACTAGAATATTCTCTTCCGTCACATGGGTGCCTCAACTTACGACCATAGCAATTCAATTATGACTATAAGTCAAGGACTACCTGTATCCCTAATCAAAGTAGGATTCCTTTCCCCACACTCTTTTTGGACCACTGATACCTGGCCTTCAGTTTGAAAGGCAGTTTTCCCATGAAAATAAAAACCAGACTTCTAGCCTGGAAAACATTGTACAGAAAGAAAGGGAAGTAGGGGGAGTGGGGAAATGGGCAGCAGAGAGTGTGGTTTGTTATAAAATTTGTCATGCCTTAGAAAATATTATTATGTTACATATGTTATTTGGCCCAACTGATTTGATTTCTAGGTACCACAGTGCAAAAACATGTATGCACATATAAACACCTCTTGCTTGCTTGGATCATTCACTCTAAAACTGGGCAACTTTAAGACTCATGGACTTCAATTCCATGGCTGACTGAGGAATTCTGGTAGTTGAAGTCCACAAGCCTTAAAGTTGCCCAGTTTGAAGCGGCTGCCCTAAAGCATGGTGTTACCACCATTTGCTCTCCTTTTTCAAATTGTCTTCCCCCAGGCCTAGCCAGGCACCTGGAGAAGAAAATAGCTCTGCTTGTTTGGTTGGTTGAAAGGGAAGGAAAGGCAGAGAAAGGTGATGGGAGGAGCCAGGCTAACCCAGGTACAAGCTGTCTCCTGTGAGGCAGAGAAATCAAAAGGGTTGACTGAGACCAGCCCATCTTGAATTCCATTGACTCTTATCTACTTCCAATGCCCTCTGACCATTATTAGTTCAGATTCTTGTAGAGAGCGTGAGCAACACAATTAACTGGTATTCATTTGAACAGCCTTAAGCCCATGTCACACTGAACCAACGGATGCAAAGAGGATGTAAAACGGACAAAAAACCTTGCCATCCGTTCGAAAACGCGATGTACTCACTGCCTCCGTTTGGCTACCTCTCTATCCGTCCAGCTTCCGTTTATTGACGTTTCATCCACTCCGAAAGTTTTGGGCTGCCAAAAACTTTTGCATGGAAAATGTATCCAGTTCGTCCGTTCTGCATCCGCTACGCATTAGCTACGCATCCGCTACGCATCCGTTCTGCATCCGTTACGCATCCATTATATCCACTAGGCATCCGCTACGCATCCGCGCAACTTCATCCGCCCGGACATGGGGAGGAAGCGGAACGGACGCAGAACGGATGCAGAATGGATGCCCAGTGGATGCAGAACGGAAACAAAGCATTTAAAACGGAAAAAACGTTCGCAGAGGGGACCTATCTCGGATATTAAGGATGTCTAGAGGATGCCTAAAGGATGCCTAGAGGATGCCTAGCGGAAAACCTATACTGCCTATAAAAGGGGGGAGCAACTCGCCTGCATCTCACTTTCAGAACAGCAGCCCAGCCGTGCAGACCTCTGCAGCCTTCATCTGACTCTTCCTCTTCCACAGCATCCAGTCATGTCCACCGTGGATTGTAACAAAGTCCTTTCTGCAGCCACCATCGTTCTGCAACAGTGCGAAGCCATCTGCAGGCTCTGTGAACACTACTGCGAGAAGAAAAGGAGCCACCCAAAAAGAGTCTGGGTCCGAAGATGGTTCGCCAGAAGAGCAGAGGACGGACTGTACAACAAGCTGATGGTGGAGCTCAGGAGCGAAGACACTCGGGCATTCCAGAACTTCAGGAGGATGCCTCCAGCCATGTTTGACGAAGTTGTGCAGCGCCTGACACCCAGGTGGACCAAGGCAAACACCAGCTTCCGGCCCAGCTTGGAACCTGGGCTCAAGGTGGCACTCACTCTGCGCCACCTGGCCTCAGGAACGTCCTGAGCATGCAGTACGACTGGAGGGTGCCATCCAACACCATCAGCATTGTGGTCAGAGAAGTGGTGCAGGCCATCATTGAAGAATACAAAGAGGAGCTCCTCCAGTGCCCCTCCACTTAAGAAGGATGGAAGAAAGTTGCAGAGCAGTGGTATCAGAAGTGGAACTTGCCACACACCGTTGGAGCCATAAATGGGAAGCACGTGGCCTGCAAATCTCCAGCCAACTCTGGGTACACTTATTTCAACTACAAGGGCTTCTTCAGCATCATCCTCTTCGCCATGGTCGATGCTGACTACAAGTTCATGTACATCGATGCTTCAGGCAACAAGTCATCTTCAGATGCCCAGGTATACAACGCCAGTCACCTCAAGGAGGGGCTGGAACGCAATCTCATCGTGGGCTTCCCAGATCCAGAACCCCTGCCCAACGACACACAAGATGTGCCCTACTTCATCATGGGGGATGACGACTTCTCCCTCACAACCTACGTCATGAAGCCCTACACCTCCAGACTCCTCACCCGTGAAGAGAGGATCTTCAACTACAGGCTGTCCAGGGAAAGACGGGTGGTGGAGAACACCTTTGGCATCCTGGCCAACAGGTTCCAGGTACTTCTCACCACCATGCAGCATTGCCCAGAGACTGTGAGGAGGATCATGGAAGCTTGCTGCATCCTGCATAATCTCATGCGCTCCCGCTACCCAGTCTTGCAGAACAGGCTCATGGACCTCCAACAAGCCAATGGGGACATGGAGCCTGGGGAATGGAGGCAAAGACGAAACCTGATCGACACTGAGGATGTGCAAGGCCCCAACAGAGCCTCACATGAAGCGAAGAAGCAGCACAACCTCCTGAGACACTGGTGTAACTCCCCAGCTGGAGCAGTGGAGTGGCAAGACAGGATGGTAGATGCTTAATGGATGCTTCCTTCAGCCTGTCTCATCACATGGATGAGATTGGGCCATGTATGTTTGGTTGGCCTACAATGAAAGGGCGTTTAATAAAGAGTTGTGTTTATGTTGACATGCATGGATAATTATTACATTATTATTGATAATAAAGGGCCATAGGTGTGGCACCTGGGAGGGTGGACCATACAGTCCCACTATGCTTGCACTGGAGGTTTATCTATCCCACTGCTATCCTAACCCATCCCACAGCTATTACCCATCCTACATGTATCCCTGCCCATCCCAAAGCTATCCTTACCCATCCCACAATCATGCAAAGGCTTAAACCATTTCTAAAAGTTTCCACCAAGACTTTATTAAAAAAAAGAAATGAAGCAAGTGCATGAATCAAAAATAGACTTTATTAACAAGAAGCTATAAAACAAAAATGAGTCTCTGGCACTCCTCTTGGTCACTCAGTCTCAGGGGTGCAGGTGCTGTGGAGGTGGCTGGTGCTGGAGTGCTTGTCATCAGCTCCTCCAGAAGCAGAAGCAGCAGAAGCGCCAGCCCCAGAAGAGCGAGCCCGTGCTGCAGAAGCCCCAGCAGAACCAGAGTGAGGGCCAGGGGGCGGGATGGTAGCCCTGTCCCTCTTGCCAGGGCTGGCAGCAGATGGCTGAGGCTTGCTGTGCGTCCGCATGGTTGTGGGGTTGCTGGCTGGCAGGGAGGCTGGCAGGAACCAAGGCTTGCAGGAAGGCTGGCAGGGAGGCTGGCACCAAGGCAGGCAGGAAGGCTGGCAGGCAGGCTGGCACCAAGGCTGGCAGGAAGGCTGGCAGGGAGGCAGGCACCAAGGCTGGCAGGCAGGCTGGCAGGTACCAAGGCTGGCAGGCAGACATGAACCAAGGCTGGCAGGAAGGCTGGCAGGCAGACATGAACCAAGGCTGGCAGGAAGGCAGGCAGCAAGGCTGGCAGGCAGACCGGCTGGCAGCAAGGCTGGCAGGGAGGCTGGCAGCAAGGCTGGTAGCAAGGCTGGCAGCAAGGCTGGCAGGCAGACATGCAGGCAGGGCAGGCAAGGCAGTCGATGTGTCCGGCAGCAGGTCTTTCCTCTGAATGGCGACCTGCTTCCGAGCTGCTTCCGTTATATCCGCGGGGCTGACGCAATGCATCCTCCCCTCATGCTCAGTGAACGCCAGGCATCCATTAGGCTTCCGATGTTCATCCGCTTCATCCGTTCGGCGTCCGCTCTGCATCCGCTCTTTCCGTTCCGCATCCGCTTCGCTGAGGCCCCCCGGAAGCCCTGCGGATGTGCCACCCACTCCCATCCGCTCCCATCCGCTTCCATCTGCTAGGCTTCCGTTCCGCATCTGCTTTGCATCCTCCCTGCGTCCTCCCCTCGTCCGTGTTGTCCGCTCTGCTTATGCAAATTTTTGCTCCTTTTGAGAGCGGATAAGAACGGATGGAACATTTTGCGCGTCTGCTGTGTCCTTTTTGCATCCGTTGGCCAGTGTGACATGGGCTTTAGCTCCTGATTTCCTGCACTTGGCGGTCTCTTAAGCATCAAGCCATTGGCTCCAGAGAGCCTTTTCCGTAGTAGCCTTATCAGGTCTGGAAAATGCCTGTTTTTGCTACATGATTAGCTCCTGAACCTGCAGCCTGGCTGAGAACCCTCACAAGCGAGCAGAAACCTGTTCTCCTGCCTCAGGCTTGGCTGGAAGGTGTTCAGGCAGATATATCAATTTGTTCATTAAAAAAAATAACTCTTTAAATAGTCTTGGCGAAGGTGTTTCTTATCCAAAACACTAAACTTTGAGCACTTGGACACTTGAATGGTCTTAATTTTCCTCATATATATATATGAACCATTATCAAGCTTCATCAACAAACAAAAATATTCCTGCTTCCAAAAAACTGTCTGCCCAACACTATCAGCCTCCAACAATTATTGGATGTGAATCAATAACCAGCAGGTGTTTTCATTCCAGGTGCTACCAGATGGAGGCTGTTTCCAGGATGACTAAAAGGAAGGTGCTGGACAGCTATGCCTCATTACTCCCTTTCACTGATTTAGCCAGTGTATGTGAATGTGAGATAAGGAAAGGGATGGGGAAAGGAATGGGAAGGCTGATGGCTTACAAATAGTGGGGAGACTGAGTCAGGCAATTGCACAATACAATTCTCACCTGGAAGTTCTGTTTTAGTGTAAGTGCATAGGGATCAGTGGTGGGATTCAACATTTTTTTACTAATGGTTTTGTGGGCTTGGCTTGGTGTGCATGACAGGGGAAAGAGACTGTAAAATCTCCAGTCAGAGGTGGGATTGGCCAGTTCTCCAAACTTCCCAAAATTTCTGCTACCGGTTCTCCAGAACTGGTCAGAACCACCTGAATCCCACCTCTGATAGGGATGCTTATTGGAGGGGAATAAAGCACTTTGTTGCTTGGAAAAAGGGTGTTCAGTGTGATTTTTCATGTGAAACCTCTTAACTAACCCAGCTAGCCTAATATCTGGAGCAACCACCCACTCAGTGTCCGCTAATGGGTAGCCTTTCCACAATGCTAGGTATTGTAGTTGTCCCTTGTGGCATCTGGAATCAAGTATATTTTGGCCTTTTTGATCGCTCCTGCTGGCTAGCCACTTTTTTCCTCATTCGCCATTTGTTGCTGTCCCAATCTACTGATGGGTTCCATTTCCTCAACCATTGTCTCTGGTTCATTCCAGGAGCTATAATAAAACAAATAGTCTCTTCTTCCTCTTTATTGTTGCTCTCATAGAAAGCCAAGCCGGGCTTGATGTGGGTCAGAATTTCCCACCCAGCCCCTCTGGATTGGGGAGAGATCTCCCCGACCTGTTGAGCCACCCACATTTTCTCTTTCAGCTTCACAAGTAGTTTTCTCAGCTTTAGCCGACTCTTGGTGCAGATGCTGGCTGCAGCGCGAGGCAATTGGCCATACAGTAACCTTCCTTCTAACATCAAAAGCATGCTCATGGGCCCAGAGGAGCCTTTCTCCAGTGGCAGGAGGCAAGCCCCCCATTTCCCCCACAGGGCGCTGAGTATCAGACTTTGGTAGGGCCAGTTCTCATGTGCAGCGTATTCCCAGTACTCCATCAGGTCAAACTCTGCATTCCTGGCAGCTGGTCACACACTCAAAGATCACAGGGCACCCCCTGGGGTAGGAAGTGGGTGATACAGCTCCTTGTTCAACCCCTCTTGGAATTGGTGGACCAGCATAAGCTTGGGCCAATCTCTCAGGCAAGCCACCAGCCTGTGAAAATCCTGGATGTACTCTGCCAATGGTCTCCCCACCCTGCTGCAGGGAGTGAATGAGGTTCTCTGTTGCTGGGCTGCCATGGGGTCCTTGAACCTTTCTCTCAGCACCTGCATGAAAGCATCCAGGTTTTGCGGTTCCGGAGTCCTTTCGTCATGGAACTTCCACTTGGGTTGTCCCATTCGGCCACTCGCCTGGACTTCCATTTGTTCCCCCACATCAATGGATCCTCTGCTTCAGCTGCCTTCCCCCCCATTGCTCACCCACTTGGGGCCCAATAGGGTCCCTCCATCACTCTTTCCCCTGTGAGCATGGACGGCTCCTCCACTTCTCAGCCTTCTGTTTGGGGCATGTGCCAGTCACTTGCATCCTGGCTCTGACTTGAGGCATTGCAGAGCCTCTTGAGAGGGGGGTTTCTCTGCCTTCACCCCCACCCCATCTGTCTTTTTGTTGGTTGCCAACATCTCGAAGCTGCTGAACTCCTGGAGGTTAGCCTGGAGGTAGAAAGCTGGTTTAATGTCAACTGTCCAGTTGGCAAATCCAGAAGAAGAACTCCTGATGCAGAATGTAGGTGAAAGGGCAAACCAGTCATGACAGAATCTCATTTTACTAGATGGATGTTGGATGTTGGGCTACAGCAGAAAACTCTGAGATCTCCTTGGGTGTCAAATCCCTAAAAGTAATAAATACTGCCATTCAATCGGGAGAAGCGGGGAGGGCTTGGATTCATTAGTATTGCCTGGGACAACTGGTATTTTATAACTTGTATCCTGGCTCAGGAACGCTCTGAGATTTTCTCATCTCTTGGGGGGGGATGGATAGGGAGACCATGTGGGTTGTTTCCCTTTAATAGCCAGTGGAAGATGGCCATGGGAATGTATACTTATCTGTTTTCTCAGAGTAGCTGGTACAATAACATCTTCACACCTGTGGATTGGCTGAATCCGCATCTAGCTAGAGGAAGGGGTCTCTACTGCTTTAATTCTACTTGTCTTGCCTCAGGGTAGCCAGGCATTGCTTTGAAACACATGCTTTCACTTCTGCTTAATAAAAGGTTCCTTTTGAAATCCTTTGTTTCAAGAGTCTTCACTTTCTTAAGTAAGAAGGAGAGGCAATCCTTACATTGGGTAAGGATGTACCCAGAAAACCTAGGATTTAACTGATGTGGAAATGAGTGATTCAAGCCATTAACATGAATAAGTCCATCAATGCAGGCATGAAAGGAGCTGGGGATATATAATAACAATAGGCACCTGGGAAAGAACATGGCTAAGTTCAATTTCAATTGCTATTTAGTAATGCAGAGTATTTGCAAAGATCTTGGTTGCAGTTTATATGGACCATAACAAAAGCAAGGTGGGCAGGAACATTGCATGGTGTGAATCTCAAACCCAGGCTGGCGGACTTTCCAGCTGACAAGCTTAGCGTATTTCATCAGTGAGCCACCGTGCCCCCTTCATCTAAGTAAATATTCCCCAGAGCATTGAACTTCACTTCTCATAAATCCCAGGCAGCGTGTCTGAAGTTTATGCAGGCTGTGCTTATGGCAAAGGTCAATATAAAGCTGGGTAGTGTAAAGATATAAACATAAAGATATCAGACTGGGGGATGCTATGCAGTACAATTAGCCCTGCACTTATGACCACAATTGAGCCCAGAATTATGGTTGTAAGTCATGGCAATAATGTTATGGCCAGCAGAGCTGGCAGCAGAGTCAGACAGCAAGGAAGTTGGGGAGGAACCTGGGCCAGTCCTGGAGGCTAAGGAGGCCTCTGAGTCAGAGGCAGAGATGGGGCCAGGGCAGGCCGGCAGTTATTAGCTGCCTTCAGAATCAGAGAGCCATGCGGCAGAGGAGCTGCTGGAGCCCGTTCCCAGCCTGCACATGCACAGAGCTGCCAAAAGAAAAGAACAATTACGAATTAAGGGTCGATGTGGGAGTAAGGCCACAGGTGATCGGTGAATGGCCCCTCCCACAGGGATTAAAAGAGGAGCAAAGAGGGAGGGGGCTTTTTCTTAAGAAAGGGAATTCAGAGATTTTAAAATTCTCTCGGGTGATTACTCACTACTCAGTGAGTACCACTCAATACTACTTCTCAGTACTATAGAGGTGACCCTGATGACATAGGGGTCAACTACAGGTGACCTCAACTACACGCTAAAATAATCCTTCCATTCCCCACCATCCAGTCAGAGCTGAAGAAGCTTCTTGGATGAAATGTGAAACATCTTTAAAGAAAACCCAGAAAGTCCAGTTGCCTCCTGAAAAAGTCCCTTTGGAAAAAACTATGACCTGGAATCTCCACAGACAACATAAAAAAATTGGTTAAATAATATGAAAGTGGTGATGGGAACAAATAAGGCTATTTGTAAGGTGGAGGAAAGCAAGTAGTAGAGACCTGAAGCCAACACTATTTGGGCCAGTTATTTAACATAATTTCATAAACATCCTGCAGTCTCTCACACACACAGCTCATACAAAGGGAGTCTTGTATGGTAAATGAGAAAATGAGACCAGATAATTCAGGAGAAAATCAGAACAGACTGCAAAGAGTGCCAGGAGGATGTCTTCAAAGAGACCGAACAAGCATTAAAATGGCAAATGTGATTCAATATAAATTAACATAACAACGACATTGTTAACTCAGGGGTGGGGGGAGAGGAGGAGGAGGAGGAGATTCTATGCTCAGAATAATTGAAAAGGAGATTGGAAACAAACCAGTCTATGATGCAGCCATGTTGGAAAACTTTAGAAAGCTCTCAAATTAGGCATCACATTTGAACTGGATACATTTACCTAGCTAGGAAACAGGCCTTGATTTATACTGACAACCAGGTCTATGGGATCATAGCTATGGTTTATAAAAAGTTAGGCTGCTGAGGATGGAGAACATTTTTTTCCTCATCTGAATATCAGAAAATCCCCAAGGGCAGGTGAGGCTGGGAACCCTCTTGATCTGAAAAGAGGAGATGGACAATGTACTTCATGCCACCCAACCACCCCGGTCAGTTCCTGCTTAGCAGCTTCTCTGCTCTGAAAGCATTTTGGACACCTCCCTGTAAAGCCCTTGAGGGCCACTCAGGTTGCCAAAAACAATGAAGCCCATGACACCTCAAGGCTGTGACTCTCCCTTCCCCTGAATTCCCACTGTGCTTGCTTACAGTTTCTCATTTGTGAAAAGCTTCTGCCTCAGCAGCCTGCCAGCTCTCATTACCTGGCAGGTAGGAGAAATTGCTGGTGACACTTTACTTAGGCTGATAACAGGGTGTACCTGCTACATCGTTTCTGTTCCTGCCTCCCCACGCAGGATGTGGCTGGGCTGGTGGAGAGCATCCCTGCATTTTAGCAGCAAGGTTGTGGAATACAAAAGAGGCAGCCTGTGAAACCTCCGCATGATGAAATCCAGAGGATTCTTCTTCGACTCGGGGTGCACAACAAACATTAGCAAGCACTCTCTGCTGCATTTCAAATGTGAGTGCAAGGCACGCTCATAATCACTGGAGAAGGAGGAGGGAACAAATAGCCTGGTAGCTCTGGAGACAGAGCTCTGAAATTGCAGGCGCCAATTTGCCGCCATCAGATTTTTTGCTCGCTCTGGACCAATTCTCTCTGTGGACAGTCCAAATCATCTTGTCTTCCTTTGATATAGGCCTTTTTTTAATGATTTTTTTTCAGCCACCAGTCCTCTGAGGCAGGGAAAGACACACACAGAGACTCTCCCCTTTGCATTTCTTGTCTTATCCTTGATTTGTTAATGAGGATCTTATCCAAAATCTTGCCTCAGGTCACTTTCACTGGCTCTTAGTTTCATCATGTAACATACATGTGTTTATTCAAATAATAGTTCATCAGGATTGAGTCATGCTTAATCAAGCAGCAGCCTGAGTAGTGATTATCATGACATGCTTGGGTTCTTCTCAGACAGATTTCTGTGATGTAATGGAAAGGCCACATTATCTAGCCATGGAAATTGAACAGATCAGCAAACAGAATGCACATGAAATGTCATTTTTGTGAGGGACGTGTGGCCAGAAGTAACTGACCAGGGCCGAGATCCTGAAGTGTTGGTTGAGTGAATCAGAGAAGATGAGGAATCAGCATCCTGACAGGACAGAATTAGGACCAGCATTAGAGGGAGCAATGAGGATGCACATGTTAAGGAAGAACAATCAGCGAGAGAGCAGGAAAAGAGGGCATTCCTTGTGGCAAATGGAAGGGAACAGGTAGGAAGGGAAGCACCATGTTGGAGCAAGTCCTTGAGTTCCTGTCCATGATTGGGCAATGAAGAAACTAAATTGCAGGATAGGTTGCAGGAATTAGGTTGGAGGAATTGGGTATTTCTAGTCTTGTGAAAAGAAGCACCAAGGACTATAGGATAGCAAGTGTTCTAATATTTGAGGGGTTGCCAGACAGAAGAGGGGATCAACCTATGTTCCAAAGCACCAGAAAGCAAGACAAAAAGCAATAGATAGAAACTCATCAAGGAGGGAAGCAACCTAGAACGAAGAAAAATTTCCTGACAGTGAGAACAATTAACCACTGGAAGAGCTTCCCTTCAGAAGTGGTGGGTACTCCATCCCTGGAGGCATTTAAGAAGAGATTGGAAAGCCATTTGTGTAGAATTGTATAGGGTCTCCAGCTTGAGCAAGGGGTTGGACGAGGAGTTTTTCAAGATCTCTTCCAACTCTATTATTCTGTATTGTGTAAAAAATTATGAAGTATATTAAAGGTGACTTTGAACGTGAAAATTGATACTGCATTTAATTTCCATTTATCCCAATGGAAATTGGAATCTGCTCCCCTAGAACTCCAAATATTTGTTGTTCATTTATTTTATTTGTACACCATTAACAAAATAATCTTTAATCTTAATTAAAAAATGGAAAAAAAACTACTTCAAACATCAAATTAAAGAAAGGGAAGAATCTGTTTTTAACAAACCCAGGCTGGCTTTCAGTTATTGCTCCCTTTGTTTCTAGATGTCTGCAGATCTGTTGTTGTTGTTGTTGTTGTTGTTGTTGTTGTTGTTGTTGTTGTTGTTGTTGTTGTTATTATTATTATTACTGTTATTGTTATTGTTATTGTTATTGTTATTGTTATTGTTAATATTACTATTACTATTATTATTTCATTATTTTAATTTTTATTTCCAATCTGTCTTTTACAGTTACATTTTGGGTAGGTTGGGTTTCTTTTTGCGTGAAGTCCAATGCAAAAAAATGAATGTTCCTAACTTAACAATTGTAACAATTGATTCACTTAGTAACTGTGTCATGAAAGGTCATAAAATGGAGCAAATCTCACAGAGCTACTGTTTTACTTTGCAATAGAAATTTTGATCTCAATTGCAGTCGTAAGCCAAGGATTCCGTGTACGGTTTGTTGCTTGCCGGTTAAGACCGGCACAACTGGAAGAGATTTTTAGTCCTTTTATCCTGCTTGTATACACTGTATTAAGGTGGAGGGTATTATGAAGACAGGATCAGACCTTCCATGGCGCTGACATCTCCGGAGGGGCTTAGAACACCATCCAGCATGCAGGATTGAGAGTATTTGGGTTTGGGAGCAAATCGTAGGGCAGCGCCACCATCTAGCGGTCAATGAAGGAAGGAAGCCCAAGGCATTCCCAGAGTTGTTCTAGGGCAACTCCCCAAGACTTGTGGACTTCAACTCCCATGCTGAGCTGTGGCTCTTTCTCAGCTGGTGCTTCTCCACCAGCCACTACATCGTTTCAATAGGTGAGAGAGTTATTCTGTTGACGTTTGGCAGTTTAGGGCATGATATAGTTGCTGGTGGAGAAGCACCAGCTGAGAAAGAGCCACAGCTCAGCATGGGAGTTGAAGACCACAAGTCTTAAAGTTGCCAAGTTGGGGACCCCGGTTCTAGGGAAAGTCAGACTTATTTTGAGTTTGGGTTCTGGACAGATGAGGCAGTTAAACTCCAGTCACAAAAGGCTTTGAGGCATCGAAATTGTCTTCAGGAAAAACTGTGAAAAATTCCCCATTGTACAGAATAAGTAAAATTTTACAAGACAGCTGTTCTGGTGTGGTGGTTAAAGCACCAAGTTAGAGTCCAAGGGACTGTTATGTTCTTGGCTTGCAAAGCCCTGAGGTGCAAAGCCAGCTGGGTGATCTTGGGCCGGTCATTCTCTCTTGGCCCAAGGAAGAAAGCAATGGCAAATCACTTCAGAAAAACCTTGCCAGGAGTCAGCATTGATTTGAAGGTAGAAATTACAATGATATAATGTCTATGGAGATTGTCAGTCATCCAGGTCATGGTCATCCCAAAAGTGCTTTTTCAAAAGGCAACTGGACTTCCTTGGTTTTTGTTTTAAGACATTTTGCTTCTCATCCAAGAAGCTTCTTCAGTTCAGAACTAAAAAAAGCTTCTTGGATGAGAAGTGAAACTTTTTCAAGGAAAAAAAAAGTCCAGTTGCCTTTTGAAAATGCACCTTCTAGACTGCAAAGATACAAGTTTTATAATGACTGATTTGATGCCTTGTTCTAGGCTATGATTTGCTTCACATGGTTTATTCAATGAATGACACTTTCCTAATTCAGAAAACATTGACTTTCAAAACAGATTGGCTGGATTCACATAAGATGGCCAGTTTTTGGAATAAACCCACATTGTGGCCTGAATCAGTACACAAATGGCCAAGCTGTGGATGAAAATACGTACTTCCTCCTACTTCTTCTTTTGTGTAAGTAGCGGTGTGTTAAATAACAACCAGGATGTCATCAGACTTCTGTTCAGGGGAAGGAACCATTTTGGCCTCTGCTGCGGGATCCCATAATCCCAGATGACTGGTTAGGGGTGTCCATATTTGGCTGAAAAGTATGGAGTTCCATAGCATTTAGAGAGCACCTTTCTTACTCTTTCCTTTCTTCATTTCTAGTTACAAAAACAAGAGGAAATTGGGTTTTTTGAGCCATATGCCTCAGCCCCAGAAGCAGGAACTGAAGCGGCCCAGAGATCATCTATCATTCTATAGACACCTAAGAGAAGGGCTGTTAAGAAACCATCTTGCTGAGGAGAAATGTCCCCCAATGTTTGACTTTAACCGGGGTTATTAAAGAGGTCAGTTCTTCCCCAAAACCAGCAGGCCACCAAAAGGTTTACACTAGAGCTATTGCAGATAATTTTTGTTGGGTGTTGATTGTGACAGAGACTAACAAGAGATTAACAAAAGAAATAAAGATAAAAGGAGACTTTTGGCAAGGATCACAATAAAAGACTTTGAATATTAATAATTTATTATAAAAATGGAAGAAATAAGCAAAGACTTTAAGTTGGAATCACAAATGGTAAAAGGAATGTTGTAAGAAAGAAGGGAATTATCGGAAATATTGGAAAAGAAAACAATGGTGATGGTTGAAGAACAAAGAAATTCCAGTGAAGCGGAGTTAAAGGAAGAAAAAAGAGGCTCAGACAGACATGGAAAACAAGAGACATTGCCAAAAGACACTGAAGGAATTAAAACTATGATATTGATGACAGACTTAATAAATAAAAGAGAAAATGCTCCCAGGATTAAACAAAAGAAGAAGAAATTATACAAGAAGAAACTTCAAAAAAGAAAACAGGAAAAGGGATGGGAGAAAAGATGGGTGAAATGTTAGAAAGAAAGAAGGAAGACCAGGGAAATTTAGAAAAGGGAAAGTTGGCTAAAATTAAAATAAATAATAAAGCCAAAAATTTAGAGATAAGGGTTTGGGATTCTGTAAGGGGAATACCACATGGAACATATATTGGCATTTAATTTAAAACTTGTATGGAAATATCTTAGGAATGTGTAATTATATACATATATATATATGTGTGTGTGTGCTGTTTAGCTTCCTTCGGGTATTATCCCACATCATTGTAGTTCTGTTAGAGTTGTAGCAACGTTTCAGCAGAATCTCATCTGCCATCCTCAGGCTTCTGTATAGAGTTAGTTCCTGGTTTCAAATTTGAGGCTGGTCCATTCTGATTGGCTGGGAGCCTGGATCTGTGTTCATTGGACTTGGAGTTTGATTGATTGGTGTTTCTGGTTTCTTCTGTCTGTTTTGTGGCTTTGATTGGC
>BLBF01000046.1:2808186-2879013 GCA_015471245.1 Laticauda colubrina | reverse complement strand
TCCGCTAGGCTTCCGGGGGGCCTCAGCAAAGCGGATGCGGAATGGAAAGAGCGGATGCAGAGCGGATGCACAGCGGATGAAGCGGATGCAAAGCGGAAGCCTAGCGGATGCACAGCGGAAGCCTAGCGGATGCCTGGCGTTAATTGCGCATGCGGGGAGGATGCATTGCGTCAGCCCCGCGGATATAACGGAAGCAGCTCGGAAGCAGGTCGCCATTCAGAGGAAAGACCTGCTGCCGGAAAGATTGGCTGCCTTGCCTGCCCGGCCTGCATGTCTGCCTGCCAGCCTTGCTGCAAGCCTTGCTGCCACCCTCCCTGCCAGCCTCCCTGCCAGCCAGCAACCCCACAACCATGCAGAAGCACAGCAAGCCTCAGCCATCTGCTGCCAGCCCTGGCAAGAGGGACAGGGCTACCATCCCGCCCCCTGGCCCTCACTCTGGTTCTGCTGGGGCTTCTGCAGCACGGGCTCGCTCTTCTGGGGCTGGGGCTTCTGCTGCTTCTGCTTCTGGAGGAGCTGATGACAAGCACTCCAGCACCAGCCACCTCCACAGCACCTGCACCCTTCAACCCTGAGACTGAGCGACCAAGAGGAGTGCCAGAGACTCATTTTTGTCTTATAGCTTCTTGTTAATAAAGTCTATTTTTGATTCACACACTTGCTTCATTTCTTTTTTTTAATAAAGTCTTGCTGGAAACTTTTAGAAATGGTTTAAGCCTTTGCATGCTTGTGGGATGGGTTAAGATAGCTGTGGGATGGGCAGGGATACATGTGGGATGGGCAGGGATACCTTTGGGATGGGTAATAGCTGTGGAATAGATAACCTCCAGTGCAAGCATAGTGGGACTGGATGGTCCACCCTCCCAGGTGCCACACCTATGGCCCTTTATTATCAATAACGATATAATCAATCATCCACACATGTCAACATAAACACAACTCTTTATTAAACGCCCTGTTCATTGTAGCCCAACCAAACATACATGGCCCAATCTCATCCGTGTGATGAGACAGGCTGAAGGAAGCATCCATTAAGCATCTACCATCCTGTCTTGCCACTCCACCGCTCCAGCTGGTGAGTTGCACCAGTGTCTCAGGAGGTTGAGCTGCTTCTTCGCTTCATGTGAGGCTCTGTTGGGGCCTTGCACATTCTCAGTGTCGATCAGGTTTCGCCCTTGCCTCCATTCCCCAGGCTCCATGTCCCCATTGCCTTGCTGGAGGTCCACGAGCCTGTTCTGCAAGACTGGGTAGCAGGTGCGCATGAGATTGTGCAGGATGCAGCAAACTTCCACGATCCTCCTCATGCTCTGTGGGTGATGCTGCATGTTGGTGAGAAGTACCTGGAACCTGTTGGCCAGGATGCCAAAGGCATTCTCCACCACCCGCCTTGCCCTGGACAGCCTGTAGTTGAAGATCCTCTCTTCACGGGTGAGGTATTTGGAGGTGTAGGGCTTCATGAGGTAGGTTGTGAGAGAGAAGGCGTCATCCCCCACGATGAAGTAGGGCACATCTTGCGTGTCGTTGGGCAGCGGGTCTGGATCTGGGAAGCCCACCATGAGGTTGCGTTCCAGCCCCTCCTTGTATACCTGGGCATCTGAAGATGAGCCGTTGCCTGAAGCATCGATGTACATGAACTTGTAGTCAGAATCAACCATGGCGAAGAGGATGATGCTGAAGAAGCCCTTGTAGTTGTGATAAGTGGACCCCGACTTGGCTGGCGCTTTGCAGGCCACATGCTTGCCATCTATGGCTCCAACGGTGTGGGGCAAGTTCCACTTCTGATACCACTGCTCTGCAACTTTCTTCCATCCTTCTTCAATGGAGGGGTACTGGAGGAGCTCCTCCTTGTATTCTTCGATGATGGCCTGCACCACTTCTCTGACCACAATGCTGATGGTGTTGGATGGCACCCTCCAGCCATACTGCATGCTCCTGTAGGTGGTCCCTGAGGCCAGGTGGCGCAGAGTGAGTGCCACCTTGAGCCCAGGTTCCAGTCTGGGCCGGAAGTTGGTGTTTGCCTTGGTCAACCTGGGTGTCAGGCGCTGCACAAGTTTGTCAAACATGGCTGGAGGCATCCTCATGAAGTTCTGGAATGCCCAAGTGTCTTCGTTCCTGAGCTCCACCATCAGCTTGTTGTACAGTCCGTCCTCTGCTCTTCTGGCGAACCATCTTCGGACCCAGACTCTTTTTGGGTGGCTCCTTTTCTTCTCGCAGTAGAGTTCACAGAGCCTGCAGATGGCTTTGCACTGTTGCAGAACGATGGTGGCTGCCGAAAGGATTTTGTTACAATCCACGGTGGACATGACTGGATGCTGTGGAGGAGGAAGAGGTAGATGAAGGCTGCAGAGGTCTGCAACGCTAGGCTGCTGGTCTGAAAGTGAGATGCAGACGAGTTGCTCCCCCTTTTTATGGGCAGTATAGGTGTCCCTTTGCATCCTCTAGGCATCCTCTAGACATCCTTATTATCTGAGATAGGTCCCCTCTGCGAACGTTTTTTCCGCTTTAAACGCTTTGTTTCCGCTAGGCATCCGTTCTGCATCCGTTCTGCGTCTGTTCCACTTCCTCCCTGCGTCCTTTTACCGCTGGAGCGGATGGAGTTGCGCGGATGCGGAACGGATGCCTAGCGGATATAGCGGATGCGTAGCGGATGCAGAACGGACGAACTGGATACATTTTCCGCACAAAAGTTTTAGGCAGCCCAAAACTTTCGGAGCGGATGAAACGTCAATAAACGGATGCTGGACGGATAGAGAGGAAGCAAAACGGAGGCAGTGAGTACATCGCGTTTTCGAACGGATGGCAAGTTTTTTTGTCCATTTTACATCCTCTTTGCATCCGTTGGTTCAGTGTGACATGGGCTTTAACAGGAGCTCATCTCATTCTGCCTGAAGGAGAAGTATGGAAATACTTCAGCAAATGAAAAGCTGAAGCCACTGGCTTTGTGGAAGCAACCTCTGGGTGGTTGGTGGACTGCATTTACTCTCTCACCATTCTTTGTCCTTATCCTCTTTCTTTTTGCACATCATTTCTTGTTGTGCAAATAGCAACGAGGCAGTTTGATGAATGGCAGTTTATATCCTCTGAATAAATAAAATAAGCTGGGCCTGTTCATCTAAAGGCCAGGATACAGAAAAAATATTGTTTCCTCTGACACAGACAAAGGTCATTACCTTTGCTGTTGAGTGAGGAAGGGCTGCCATTAAAGATGAAAAATCTGGCCAGGTGACCTTTTACATTTCATGTTTTCAAAGGCACAACCTCTCCAGTTAATCTGGGAGAAGTTCTAAGCAATGAGATCAGCTGGCGAAAATAAAGGTACTCTTTCTGCATTTTATTCTGTTACTCCTGTCTAGCAGTCTTCCAATATTGATGGGCTGCCCCAAAGAAGAGGGAATCAACTTATTTTCCAAAGCCCCAGAAGGCAGGAGAAGAAGCAACTGAGGGAAACTCATCAAGGAGAGAAGAACCTGGAACTAAGAAGAAACTTCCTGACAGTGAGGACAAATAATTAATGGAACAGCTTGCCTTCAGAAGCCGTAGGTGCTCCAACACTGGAGGCTTTTAACAAGAGATTAGACAACACTTTGTCCAAAATTGTATATGGTCCTGCTTGAGCAGGGAGTTGGACTAAAAAACTTTCAACATCCCCTCCAACTCTGTTATTCTATTGTTCTATGGAAATGCCAACTGCATTATATCCAGCTGCTCACAGGTTATGGCTCCCCTTTGATAGAACTTCATCTGTGGCATATGTTCTTACAGCAATTGTTTGTTTCTACTTGTAATCCAGGGAAGAGGAAGAAGTAGGCAACAATGTTTGTTTTGTGTGTTTATGTGCTGTTTCTTTGATCTGACACTTCCCTGCAGTTGGTCCCTTGAAGCTTCTTCCCACAGAGATGGATGATGCACATCACCATAGTTACTGGGGGGGAAAACTTGTTTTTTTCTGTAAGAAACTACAAGAAATTGCATCACTTTCTAAGTCAAACAAATTACAAAACTTTACACAATTTCTGCCCAACTAGAAAATGTAGAGACCAGAAAGGGACAGGGGATATGTAATGTGAGGCATAGTGGATTTTGCAGAAAAATGGGCCTAATTGGATCTGTTTTTGAAAAAAATGTCTTTCAAAGTGTAAAACTTAGATATCATCAGAATAATGCATATTTTGATCTTGGAATGTGAGATGTTGCTGACTGTTTAAGCATCTCTCGCTTACCATGTGCCAGTTCTGAAATTGATTGCAGTGTTTCCATATTGGCGTTTTGTTTGGAGCATGTTGTGTTTTGTAGTTGCAGCATTACATCCTGACCAAGCCTTTCGAAGTTCAGGGGAGAGTTAGTCTACTGATGCACATGAATACAGTCTTGTGTTTTCTTTTCATCAAGTCAGATAAAGAAATTAATGCTCTCTGCTGGCCGACACCACCAGTAAAAGAGAATATTGAAATGAGGGATCCCTAGTGCTCCCTGAGCTTGGTTGTCTCCTTGGAGACATTTCATTACCCAAACTAGGTAACGTTATCAGTGCTAGAAGAGGCTTGTTATGTAAACAGAAAGCAAAGCCTTTCAAGTGCTGAGGATGTTATCTAATTGGATAATCAAATGTCTGCAAGAAAACATCAAAGCTCAGAAAGCACCAAGGACCCCAATATCACCAAATACCAAGATTTTCCCATCCAAAATACAGGGATTCTGACTTGGAAACTTTGAGGCTACCCTGCTTCACTGAGCATCCAAGTGGGCCTCTGCTTAAAGAGTAGCATGGATCACTTTGTGTCTGTCCTCAGCCCGCTTAACAAAGCAGCTGGAGGACAAAGGCAGCAATTCAGAAATTGTGTCTGGTAGGAAATGGGTGTGACTTTCTTCCCAAAAACCTGTTTGGCAGCCTGAAGAGAAAACTCCTGTTTTGTACGGAGGGAAGCCATCCGAAGGAGTGCCAAGGGGAAAGGGTCAACTGACTGACCAAGGGCTGTGGCTGCATATTTCATAGCAAGGACCTTTTAAATGCCTCCCCACATTGGACACTAGATCCACTTTAGAAATCTGTATTTGTTTGAAAGAAAGATTACACTTTCATGACTGTAGGTCAGTCTGATGTGGCTTTTGGGGGAAACCTTAGCTAAGTGTGTCTAAATCCAACTGGCTTTACTATACTGTAAAGTCTTTACTATACAGACTGCCACCAAGCCCACAAGGTCTCAGGTGGAGGGTGGCTTGCTTGTGCTTATAACCAGCCACGGACATGGAGGAATACATTTCCCAAATGGAGAAATGGCCTTTGACCCATGTGCTCTTCAGCTGTGGGGCTTGCAACAGGTTTTTCTGTTATGGGAAGTGACTCATGCTGCCTTGTTGGAAACCTTGTAAAAGACCTCTTGCCAACTCCATGTTCCAGTTAGCACGTTCTGTGGTCTCACAGGGTATCTTCCGTTCGCTCTTGCCCCATAGATGACTTCAGAGCCTCAGATCTTGAAGACCCTTTATGGCCTAGTAGGATGCCTCATAACAAACTAAAGTTAATGTTGAAAGATACTGAGACTCTGAAAAGAGTGCAGAGAACAGCAACAAAGATGATTAAAGGACTGGAGGGTAAAGCATATGATGAATGGTTGTGGGAACTGGGTAGGTCTACTCTAGTGAGAAGAAGGACTAGGGGTAACGTGGCAGCAGAGTTCCAGTATTTGAGGGGATGTTATAGGGAAGAAGGGATCAACCTATTTTCCAAAGCACCCAAGGGCAGAACAAGAAGTAATGGATGGAACCTATCAAAGAGAGATCCTACCTAGAACGAAGAAGAAATTTCCTGACAGTGAGATTGGACAACCATTTGTCTCCTGTTTGAACAGGGGTTGGGACTAGAAGATTTTCAAAGTGCCTTCCAACTCTGCTACTAGATGAACTATGTTTTATATCAATGATTGGCTGTTGGTAGTGTTTTGAAAAAGGCAAAATCTACTATCTACTAGTGGAAGAATTCAGTAATTGATGTTATGTTACTATGGCTGTTGTGATAGCTTACAATAACATTTTGCATTGATCATTTTATAACAGTGAACTCATTAGTTAACCAGCAACTATTGATAAGTATAAAACACTGCATAAGATTATTTTTTTGTCTTTGTCTGTCTCTTTTCCCTGAAGTTGTCTTTTTTCCATTTTTTATTATGATTAAAGATTATTTTGTTAATGGTGTACAAATAAAATGAATGAACAACAAAGAATTGGAGTTTTATGGGAGCAGATTCCAATTTCCATTGAGATCAATGGAAAATCCAGTTTCAATTTTTACATTCAAAATCACCTTTAATATACTTAATAATTTTTTACAGAATAATAGAGTTGGAAGAGACCTTGGAAATCTTCCAGTCCTGCCCCTGCTCAGGCTGGAGACCCTATACTATTCTGGACAAATGATTGTCCAATCTCTTCTTAAAAGCCTCCAGTGTTGGAATATTCACAACTTCTGAAGCCAAGCCATTCCATTGGTTAATTGTTTTCACTGTAAGGAAATGTCTCATTCGTTCTCGGTTGCTTCTCTCCTTGATCAGTTTCTATCCGTTGTTCCTTCTCTTGCCTTCAACATGCTTTGGAAAATAGGTTGATCCTCTCATTTTTGTGATAGCCCCTCAAATATTGGAACACTGCTATCATATCACCCCTAGTCCTTTTTTTTCACTAAGCTAAACCTACCCAGTTCTTCCAACCATTCTTCATATGTTTTAGCTTTCAGTCCCCGGATAACTTTGTTGCTCTTCTTTGCACTCTTTCCAGTCTCAACATCACTTGTGGGATTCAACATTTTTTACAATCAGTGCTGTGGGTGTGGCTTGGTGGCCGTTGTTTGACTTGTTGGGCATGGCAGGGGAAGGATACTGCAAAATCCCATTCCCTCCCCGCCCCACTAACATGCTTTCCAGCTCCATTCTCCTGTGCAGGGCAACCAAAGAAGACCCAGCCAATCAGCTGGGACTCAATGGGAGGCAGAGAAGAGATGGGGCAGGGCCAGTCAGAGGTGGGATTTATCGGTTCTCCGAACTACTCAAACATTTCCACTACCGGTTCTCCAGAACTGATCAGAACCTGCTGAAGAACACCTCTGCTCAACCCAAACTGGATGCAATATTCCAAGTGTGGTCTTACTAAGGCTTTGTAAAGTGCTACTACCGTAACACTTCACATGATCTTGACCCTATGACTCTGTTTAGTAGAAATTGTTATGAATATGGGCCTCTCAGATGTCTCAAAGAGGATCATGTACCGTATATACTCGCATATAAGCCGACTTTAGAACGCTTTTTTTTTTTTTCAAATTTGGGGGTCGGCTTATACGCGCATAAATCTGATTTTTTTTTTAATAACCACCGTTATATGGTGGTGAGGAGGGCCCGGAATCCCCTGGTTCAGCCAGCGGTTATTTCAGTCCAGTGGGTTCAATGACCGCTTGGAAGGAAAATCCCCACCTTCTCCCTCTCGGTGGCCGTGTCTCGATTTGCACCAGAGCAGCGACTTAGTGTGGCGGCTTCCCGCGATGAGAGTCTTGGCTCTCGCACTCCCTGTCAGCTGGCCCTTAGCAGCCCTCGCCTCAAGAAAAAAGCGCATGAAGTCGGGTGCCATTTTTCTCCCTGGATGGACGATGAGTTGCAACTTTTGCCCCACCGCCTTTTCCCTCTGGGCTTCACTTCTGCTGTTCAGGGAAGTCGCGCCCAAAGCCCTGTCCTCCCAGAATCTTTCTGACGGTGAGCCTTGGTCTTGTCCCATCTTCGCAGGGCATTGAGCTCGGCGGTTGATTGCCACCGTGTTGCTCAGAACGGGATAGCCTGACAGATCGAAGTTAATTGGGGGAGGGGTGTTTCTGTGCTGGGATCTACTCGAAAATAGTTATAATTTACCTGTTCCCAGCTCTTGGGGAAATGTCGGTAATTACGCCATCTCCAGATTTTTTTTCATGGGTCTCCAGATTTTCCTTTATCAGGGGTTGAACCCCATGGTATTTGGGGGTCGGCTTATATGAGAGTTTTTGCAAAATTCCTCATTTTGGGGCAGTTTTTTAAGGGTCGGCTTATACGCGAGATCGGCTTATATGCAAGTATATACGGTAGTCTTAGACAGTTAAACGGTGCAAAGAAACAATCCTATAGATTTTTGTGGCTTATTAGAATCATTTTAAATGAATTTAAATAATCCATTGAGACTTAACAATTAAATCAATTATAAATTCATAAATCAAAATGGAGGTGCATTTGAATCCAAACAGGTGGCAGTGCTTTGGATCCAGCTGGCATCCTTGCTGTACCTGTTGGCCATGCATTAAAAGAGCTACAGACTTTTTCTTGATCTCCCATCATGGCCACATGGACTCTGGAAAACATATGTTGTTATGTTTGGATTAATGAGGCAGTGATGTGGGTTACCACCCCCTTCATCCAAATGGTGCCACTGTAGCAGGGAGAGAACAAACAGCAAATACACATTATCCTCCTCATCTCTCCAGGAGGCTCACTCATTTATTCTGTTATTTCTCACCTGACTTCTACCCAATCATTCATGCCAGCTAGCATGAATGATTCAGTTTTGTTTTGTTTTGTTTTTTGATGGATCATGTGCACTGATTTTTTTCCTCAATAGCTAGAAATATGCCTCTTATCTAAGGATCTCATCACCTGGCCTGAACATAAATTTTATAACCATGTCCATACAGATGATAACCAGATGACTGCAAAGAAATATGACCCTTTTAACCCTTCCTGTCAGAACTAATCCTTCCATCACTCCCATCATTCTGCCAGGACTAATGAAGCTTCTTGGATGAGTAACAGAATAACAAGAGTCGGAAGGGATCTTGTAGGTCATCTAGTCCAACCCCCCTGCCCAAGCAGGAGACCTGACACCAGGGGTGTCAAACTTGATTTCACTGAGGGCCACATCAGGGTTGTGTTTGACCTCAAGAGGGTGGGGGAGTGTGGTCAGGGAGCATGGCTAGCTCAGTGTCACTCATCCAGGCTCCCTTTCTAGCTGTGATGGCCTCCTTGCAGCCCTTTTCCAGCAAAAACAGACCTCAGGGAGGCTGCTCCATTTTCATTGGCAGAGGCACCACAGTCCAGTCCTTCATTGTTTCCAGGGTGGGCCCATGAGCCAGATCTAAGTACCCCATGCTTAGATCTGGCCTGTGAGCCTTGAGTTTGACACCTCTGCCCTACGCCATTTCTGACAGGTGGATGTCCAGTCTCTTCTTGAAAGCCTCCAGTGATGAAGCTTCCAAAAGCAACTTCTGTTCCATTGGTTGATTGTTCTCACTGTCAGAAAATTCCTCCTTATTTCTAAGTTGAATCTCTCCTTGATCAGTTTCCTTTCATTATTCTTTGTCTGGCCTTCAGATGCTTTGGGAAATAGTTTGACCCCCTCCTCCTCTCTGAGGCAGCCCGTCAAGTATTGGAAGATGCTCTCCTGTCTCCCCTGGTTCTTCTCTTCACTAGACTAGCCAGCCCCAGTTCCTGCAACCATTCCTCATATGTTTTAGTCTCCAGTTTCCTAATCATCCTGCTTGCTCGTCTCTGCACTTTTTCTAGAGTCTCAACATCTTTTTTATTGTGTGGTGACCAAAACTGCATCCAGTGCGGTCTTAATAAGGCTTTATAGAGCGGTGTTAGTATCTCACGTGATCTTGATGGTATCCCTCTTATTAAGTATCCATGTGGGAGTGAAGTCTGATATAAGACTTCACTCATTGGTTCATTTTCCAGGCAGGAAAATGAACCAATGTCAGTGGATGAAGTGCTGGACAGGAAGCTGCTGGCAGCCGTATTAAAGGAAGGAAGCTGCTGGCAGCCGCGTCTTTGTCTTGTCTTACAGGGCTGAATAAAGGGTTATGCACTTTCGCGAAGCATCCTGCCTCCTCACTCAACCCACAGTCTAACACCTCTGTTAATGCAATTTAGGATTACATTTGGTTTTTTTGGCTGCCGCTGCGCCCTGCTGGCTCATATTTAATTGGTTGCCCACTAAGACTCCAATGAGTGGATGAGAGGCAAAATATTTTCTTCTTCTTCCTTTTGAAACAACACCTGTGAGACTTATCTATACAGTCTTATTCACAACTGTGCAGAACTGGTTTGCAATGCCTCCTTCTAGTTCAGGGTTATCAAACTCACATCATCACAGCAGCATCATATGATGGATGTATAGAGACTTTTGCCCTTTTGCTAAACCGGGCATGGGCATGGCCAGCACGTGCTGCATCCAGCCTATAGGCCGGAAGTTTAACAGCCCTGTTCTAGTTTGATTGTGGAATTCCTTCACCTGGATGAATTGGCTTTCTTCATGCTCGCTGAAGACACCCGCCTTCCTCTGTCACAGAACCTATTAACTTTCCTTTCATCATAAGCCGCAAGAACAAGCCAACCATGGCTCACACTAGCCCTGATGCCAAGCTTCTAGTGGTAATCCACCAAATGAACACATTCTGGTAGATACTTCAAGATATTGCTACTCTTGAGATACCTGAGATCTGGGACAAGAAGAGGATGATATACACTTTGTGAAAAGAATGGTGTCCTAAAAGAAAAGGAGGCTGAGGTGGGAATAGTGGTCAAGGTATTCTGGTAATTCATACAAAACTGACTGATTTTAGATGGTATAAGAAATGGTTGGTGCTAAGTCCCACAGAATTCCTATTCAACAACTCTGTGGGATTTGGGGGAGAACTTGCTTAAATATTTGGGGTCTTGAGCCATTATTCAAACATATTTTTTCAAAACAAGAAAGAATTGTTTACTTTGTTGGTTGGTTGGTTTTCAAAGAGTTGTATGGCCACCCATCTAAAAACACAACTCTGGGTGGCTTACAAGAAGAACAAAACCTAGAACTACAAGAAAACCCATAAAACAGAAAATCATAAACCAGGACAAAACCCAGTGTGGTGAGTTGTTCCATAAGATGGGGCAGCCACAGGAAATGCAGGTCCTTCTAGATGGCAAGACTTCAGGGAAGCAACCTGGAATGTGCCTATCTTATCCAATCAGGTAAGACAGGCAGGTATGCTCAGGGAGAGGTAAATAACTTGGTCCTGTACAACATTGGTTTTTTAAAGTTAATAATCAGCATCTTGCATTACACCGGGAATTAAACTGGGAGCTTTTTGGGAGGAACCAAAGTGAAACAAGGCTGAATTAGAAGCGCCCCCTACTGTTTGCATTTCCGCATTCTGGTCAGTTGTACATCCTGAGCAGTTTTTAAGGGTAGCCACATGTAAAGCACATTACATCAGTCAAAACAGGAAGAGATTAAGGCACAAGTGACCACGAACGAGGCCTCTCAGTCCAGGAAAGGATGCCTTTGTTGCACAATGAACCTGTGCAAAGATCCCACTAGCCATGGCTGACACCTGCATGTCAAGCAGCACTCAAAGTCCAGGAGAGCCCCCAAACTACACACCAGCTTAGTGTGGGGAAAGTCAAGCTTCTTCAGAGTCAACAAACCATCAAACACCAGGGGGAGGGAGAACCCCAAAATCACCGTGGCTTGTCAGGGTTGGATCAAGAAAGATATACTGAAATTCTTCTAAGATGGATATAATATAATGTAATGTAATGTAATGTAATGTTATGTTATGTTATGTTATGTTATGTTATGTTATGTTATGTTATGTTATATACTTATATATTATATAATATAATATTATAATATTATATGGATATTATATAATATTGTTCCTCATCTATACAGGGTGTAAAGTGAGTTGGGAGCGTTTTTCACACAACCTTTGCAGTATTCTCATGGTCACGTGATCAAAATTTGGATGCTTGGCCACTGGCATGTACTTAGGACAGATGCTAAGTCCGTCCCAGGGTCATGTGATCCCCTGTTGTCACCTCCTGACAAGTAAAGTCAATGGGGAAGCCAGGTTCGCTTAATGACATGTCACTAACCTAACTGCAATGATTCACTGAACAGCTGTGTCAAGAAAGGTTGCAAAATGGGGTAAAACCTAACAATTGCATCTCTTAGCAACAGAAATTTGGAGCTTGGTAATCGTAAGTCAAGGACTACCTGTAGACAGAAATCTTGCCAAATTAAGCAGACTCCTTGTACCATAAAACATATATCCCAAAGTGCTGCTGATCCAGTTCTATGGAGGAATGATGGAGTCCGTCATCTGCATCTCTATAACTGTCTGGTTTGGTTCTGCAACCCAACAGGACAGACACAGACTCCAGAGGGTAATTAGGACTGCAGAAAAAACAATTACTACCCACCTGCCTTCAATCAAGGACCTGTATATTGCATGAGTCACAAAGAGGGCTGTGAAAATATCTACAGACCCCTCTATATCCCAGACATAAACTGTTTCAACTCCTACCCTCAAAACAACATTAGAGAGCATTGTCACCAGAACAACTAGACACAAGGACAGTTTTTCCCCAATACCATCACTCTGCTAAACAAATAATTCCCTCAACACTGTCCAACTATTTACAAAGTCTGCACTACTATTACTATTAATCTTCTCATCACTCCTTACTGCCCATCCCCTCCCACTTGTGATTGTAGGACTGTAATTGGACAAACTGAATAATATATGTTTGGTTCCGAGGATGGTCTTGTGAGAAGGAGGTGCATCACTGCTTCCCTCAAAGAATCATTTGGTCCCTACCATTTGGTCCCTTCCACATGCCATCTCTTGTCCCTTCCACATGCCATCTCTCTTAACTAACAGGATGGAACACAGATGGCCAATCCACAACCACAAAGACTCCATCTCCTTCCTCAGGAACAACTGGCTAAACTTCCCGCAGTAACTGGGCTCCCAAATATGTCTCAGTCACTTCCAAAGGATCTGCGTAGCCAGACTTCAACTCCGAGGGAAGTAAAGTGATTTTTCTGACAAGAGTTGAGAATATTCCTCATGGTGGCCCTGCAAGAGCTGTCCCGGCTCGTCCTTACCTATAAGGGTCCTGGTCATCTGAAAGAGGCCTGCTGGGTGGCTATTTTTGCAGCTTCAGCACAGGAGAGAAGTAAATATGTTTTGCCATTCTCATCCCCACTTGGCGAGTCCTAATTGAGGGTCTTAGCTGCCCTTGGTTGAAGTTCACTCATTATCTTCCCAGTGGTGTTCTAGCTGTCTTTTGTGTTGTGGCCTTTGATGGTCTCAGATTAGGAATGTTGCCTTTTCTGAATAGGGTTGCATGCCTATTTGTGTATTTTTTTTTTATACCCTAGCTATGATCAATGACCAAAGTTTCATTTTAATGTTACAATATAATGTCACAATTGCATCAACTTCTGAAAAAATTAGGATGTGCCATGATTATCTATACCTTTTCTGTACTGTAGGGGGGAGCTACTATTAAGCCCATGTCACACTGCACCAACGGATGGAAAGAGGATGTAAAATGGAGAGAAACACTTGCCATCCATTGGTTTACATGATTCATCCATTCTGTACTCACTGCCTCCATTTTTCATCCTCTCTATCCGTCCAGCATCCGTCGACTGAGGTTCCGTCCGCTCAAAAAGTTTTCAGCTGCTCAAAACTTTTTGAGCGGAAAATGTATCCAACGCGTCTGTTCTGCATCCGCAATGCATACGGGGAACATCCATTCTAC
Organism: Laticauda colubrina; assembly: GCA_015471245.1. Classification (NCBI taxonomy): domain Eukaryota; kingdom Metazoa; phylum Chordata; class Lepidosauria; order Squamata; family Elapidae; genus Laticauda; species Laticauda colubrina. The sequence continues at coordinate 2,865,412 of BLBF01000046.1, read as the reverse complement.
ATCCGTCGTCATCCATTACGCGTCCGCTATATCCGCTAGGCATCCGCTGCGCATCCGCTTCAACGGAAAACGAACACAGGGAGGAAGCGAAACGGACACGGAACAGATGCGCAGCATTAGTAGCACGGACGGAGAAAGGATGAAAGCGGATGCAGCTTGCAAAGAAAGCATTTAAAACAGAAAAAACGTTTGCAGAGGGGACCTATCTCGGATATTAAGGATGTCTGCAGGATGCCTAGAGGATGCAAAAGGACACATAGGGGAAAACCTATATAGCCTATAAAAAGGGGGAGGAACTCACCTGGATCTCACTTTCACTCCAGCAGCCCTGCTGTGCAGACCTCTGCAGCCTTCATCTGGCTCTTGCTCTTCCACAGCATCCATTGATGTCCACCATGGATCGTAACACAGTCCTTTTGGTAGCCACCATCGTTCTGCAACAGTGCGAAGCCATCTACAGGCTCTTTCAACTGTTCTAGGGAAGAAAAGGAGGCAGCCAAGAAATGTCTGGGTCCGAAGATGGATCGGGAGAAGAGCAGAGTATGGACTGTACAACAAGCTAATGGTGGAGCTGAGGAACGAAGACCCTTGTGCATTCCAGAACTTCATGAGGATGCCTCCAGCTATGTTTGACGAAGTTGTGGAGCGGCTGAGACCCAGGTTGACCAAGCCCCTCCACTGATGAAGCCTGGAAGAAAGTTGCAGAGCAGTGGTATCAGAGGTGGAACTTCCCACACACCGTTGGAGCCACAGATGGGAAGCACGTGGCCTGCAAAGCTCCACCCAAGTCGGGCTCCACTTATTTCAACTACAAGGGCTTCTTCAGCATCGTCCTCTTCGCCATGGTCGATGCTGACTACAAGTTCATGTACATCGATGCTTCAGGCAAAGGCTCATCTTCAGATGCCCAGGTATTACAATGCCAGTCACCTCAAGGAGGAGCTGGAACGCAACCTCATCATGGGCTTCCCAGATCCAGACCCCCTGCCCAACAACACACAAGATGTGCCCTACTTCATCGTGGGGGATGACGCCTTCTCCCTCAGAACCTACCTCATGAAGCCCTACACCTCCAGATGCCTCACCCGTGAAGAGAGGATCTTCAACTACAGGCTGTCCAGGGCAAGGTGGGTGGTGGAGAACGCTTTTGGCATCCTGGCCAACAGGTTCCAGGTACTTCTCACCACCATGCAGCATCACCCAGAGACCGTGAGGAGGATCGTGGAAGCTTGCTGCATCCTGCACAATCTCATGTGCACCTGCTACCCAGTCTTGCAGAACAGGCTTGTGGACCTCCAACAAGCCAATGGGGACATGGAGCCTGGGGAATGGAGGCAAGGGCGAAACCTGATAGACATTAAGGATGTGCAAAGCCCCAGAATAGCTTCACGTGAAGGGAAGAAGCAGCGCAACCTCCTGAGACACTGGTGCAACTCCCCAGCTGGAGCAGTGGAGTGGCAAGACAGGATGATAGATGCTTAATGGATGCTTCCTTCAGCCTGTCTCATCACACGGATGAGATTGGGCCATGTATGTTGGGTGGGCCTACAATGAACCGGGCATTTAATAAAGAGTTGTGTTTATGTTGACATGTGTGGATGAATGATTACATTATTATTGATAATAAAGGGCCATAGGTGTGGCACTTGGGAGGGTGGACCATACAGTCCCACTATGCTTGCACTGGAGGTTTATCTATCCCACAGCTATTACCCATCCCAAAGGTATCCCTGCCCATCCCACAGGTATCCCTGCCCATCCCACAGCTATTACCCATCCCACAGGTATCCCTGCCCATTCCACTGCTATCCTTACCCATCCCACAAGCATGCAAAGGCTTAAACCATTTCTAAAAGTTTCCACCAAGACTTTATTTACTAAAATAAATGAAACAAGTGTGTGAAGCAAAGATAATCTTTATTAATAAAAAGCTGTAAAAGAAAAATGACCCAAGTCTAGTGTCCAAAGCACAAATAAAGTCAACAGGTAGCCACCCAGTCTCTGGCACTCTTCTCAGTCAGTCTGAGGCATTCCCATCATCTCAGGGTTGAAGGGTCCAGGTGCTGTGGAGGTGGCTGCTGCTGGAGTGCTGGTCTGAGGTGACAATGGGGTGCCTGGCCCCAAGAGGACAACAGGGGACAGTGTGTTGAGGAAGGTCTCAGACACCTGGCTCAGCCCCGTGATGTTGAGAGCCCCTTCCTCCATGACATGGGGTGTCAGCCCCAGTACCGAGGACAGATGTTCTGAGGCCGGGCTTGGCTTTGGGTGGAGGAAGGAGCAGTGTAGTGGGGCTGTCTGGTCTGCAGCTGGGTGAGGACTGGTGTGGATGGCATCTGTGGCGTGGGTGGCATCTGTGGCGTGGGTGGCAGCAGTGGCGTGGGTGGCAGCGGTGGCATCAGTGGCACCAGTGGCATCCAATGTACCTATGCCTGGACTGGGAAGGGCTGCCTGTGCTGCTGGACCTCCTGGTAGCTGTAGCCTTGGTGGGGGGGGGCTTTGGAAAGCCTTGGAAGGGCAGTGACATCACCTGGGGTGGAGGAGCAGGTCTGGACTGGGTGGGAGCAGGTTCAGCTTGGTCTGGAGGGTTGTGAAGAAGATCGGTGATCCTGTCCTTCACCACCTGGTACTGGGGTTTCGACATGTTCATTAGGGTCTGGTTGACGTAGGTGAGGAAGGGCTTGCGGTTGGAGGATTGGGCATCTGTATGTACCAGCTGAGAGAGGAGATCTACGCTGCTTTTGATGGTGTCCCTGATCTCCAGCAGGATAGTGTGGCTCTGCCCCTCCGGTCTGCCTCTCTGCCTTTCAGTGGAGGTGGAGCTGGGGGTGGATGCAGGTTGGGCTGTGGTGGAAGTGCCCTCTCCTTGCTCCCACTGCATCAGGGGGTCCTCCACGTGCTCCGCTACGGGTAGTACAGCTGTTGGGGGGGGGTCTCCATCGTGGGACGCTCCACAGTTACCTGCCTGGACACAGGAGCTGACTCTTGGCCAGAAGAGGACTGGTTCTCTGTGGGCTGCCTGAGAGAGAGGGTTGTCAGAGGGGCTGCTCCTCGGTGGCGGATCTCACCCTCCAAGAAGCTGCACTTGGTCATCACGTAGGTCTCCTGGTCCGTCAGCTTGACCGTGGCCTGGCCAGATTTCTTGAGGTGCAGCTTCCCGTACCAGGTGTGCATGTGCTTCCACCAGCCGAGGAGGACCTCCGAAGTGTAGCCCAGGCTCTCCGCCTTCTCTCTCCAAGCAGCCTGCTTCCTCTTGGTGTCTCGATAGAGCCTGTGTCCCTTCCGCCAAAGATATTCATTCTCCCTCAGCCACTCCAGCACCTCCTCCTCATGTTCCTCTTTGATTGTGTATTGCCTCCTCTCCCGTTCACGCGTCTGCCTCTTCCTCCCTTTGGCAGGGCCATATGGGCCCTCATCAGAAGGGCTTCGAGGTTGTAGGGGCTGCTCCTCCACACCACCACCAGCAGCAGCAGCAACAATAGTAGCAGCAAAAGCAGCACCAGCAGCACCAGCAGCACCAGCAGCACCAGCAGCACCAGCAGCACCAGCAGCACCAGAAGCACCAGAAGCACCAGAAGCAGCATCAGCAGAAGCACCACCTCCAGAAGCACCATCAGCAGAAGCACCAGCACCAGAAGAGCGAGCCCGGGCAGCAGAAGCCCCAGCAGAAGCAGAGTCAGGGCCAGGGGGTAGGAGGGCAGTCCTGTCCCTCTTGCCAGGGCTGGCAGCAGATGGCAGAGGCTTCCGTTTCTTCCCCATGGTTGTTGGATTGCTGGCTGGCTGGCTGGCTGGCTGGCTAGCTGGCTAGCTGGCAAGCTGTGTCTGGAAGCAGGTCTTTCCTCTGAATGGTGACCTGCTTGCGAGCTGCTTCCCTTTATATCCGCGGGGCTGACGCAATGCATCCTCCCCACATGCGCAGTGAACGCTAGGCATCTGCTAGGCATCCGCTAGGCTTCCGCTAGGCTTCCGCTAGGCTTCCACTCTGCATCCGCTCTGCATCCGCTCTTTCCGTTCCGCGTCCGCTTTGCTGTGCTCCCCCGGAAGCCTTGCGGATGTGACATCCGCTCCCATCCGCTTCCATCCGCTAGGCTTCCATGGAGCATCCGCTTTCCATCCGCCCTGTGTCCTCCCCCCCGTCCGTTCCTTTCCGTGTTGTCCGCTCTGGTTATGCAAATTCGGGGCACTTTTGAAAGCGGATAACAACGGATGGAACATTTTGCTTGTCTGCTGTGTCCTTTTTACAAACGTTTTGCATCCGTCGGCCAGTGTGACAGGGCCTTTACAAACCATTCAGATGGTTGATCTGGCCCAGGAGGAGGAGGATGTAGTCTTCCCACAGAGCAACTTATCACTGTGTTGTATATCTGCTTCATAGTAACTGTGCATCCCTTTCCCAAAGGTATTAAAATAAAATCTTTTTTAGGTGTTCTACATTGGAAAAGTTAGCACGCTGCACCAAATCTGTCAAAGAAGGAAGACTGTCCACTGCCTTTTATTGCATTCACAAAAATAACAAGTAGGGCCAAAATTTCATTTTGTTTACATTTATGTTGTATCAAAATCAATATAGATCATTATTTCAGCCAAAGAATCATTTTCCCCTTCTGTCACATTAAACATTTTGATTTGGACACCTCTGAGGACTGTACCCAGGGCTTGGAGAAATTGACCATAACCTCTGCATCAGACATGCAAGAGATTAACGTTATCCACAAAATCTCAGCGTTTTATTGTCTCATTATCCTGAAAAAAGACACATTTTAAAAATCAGAGTTAAAAGAGTGTACCTAAGATAATCTCTGGAGGGATGTCTATGAATAACAGAACAGAATAACAGGCTTGGAAACAGGATTGGGATCCGACCAATATAACTATCAGTTCGGTGATTTTACGTTTTGCTGCGCACGTGTGTATATCGTCATCAGCTAGCTGCCTGGAAGCTGAAGCAGGGCTACGCGCAGGTGTGCAGCATTTGAAAAAGCACTTTTTTCCTGCTTTTTCAACTGCAGCTGTTTTGTGCAACACAGCTGTGGTTGAAAAAGCAAGAAATAAAGGTCAGCTAAGAGCCTGAGCGGGTGGAAGGGCCAAAACAGCAGCAGACACAGAACCAGTTCATGTCTGCTGCTCTTCAGAGCTACCGGTTCTACAGAGGTGGACAGAACATGTAGAATCCCACCCCTGCTTGGAAGGCACCTTGGAGATCTTCTAGTCCAACCCCTGCTTAGGCCCTAGTAGCGGTAGAGTACAGTAGTGGTATTCTACCGGTTCTACCCAGTTCTTCCGAGCTGGTAGTGCCGATTAGCAGTGGAGACTGAACCAGTTCTCTCCAGTGCTCTGCTGTTGGGCCCACCCACCTGCCCAGGCTCCCATACTCACCTTTATCCTCTGCTTTTGAAGTGCAGCTGCTTTGTGTGGCACAGAAGAGTGCTACGCAGCAGCTGCTGAAGCGACCGGGAGAGTGCCGGCTTGCAGGAGGTGAATTAGAACGCCTCTGTGCCTGCACAAACGTCTTTGCGCATGCGCAAAGTGTGCATTTGGCACGCGCACGCACACAAATTGTGTACACATGTGCAAAGCACACCCACCGAACTGGTGGTAAAAATATTTGAATCCCACCCCTGGTAGAGTAGTTCTGGAGTGACTTGAGGCAAATCAGATCAATGGAATACATGTTCTCTGCACACCCCCAACTCAGCCCTGCCAACTCTCATGGTTCTGCCGTGAGTCTCACAATTTTTTGTCATTTCTCACAGTCTCACGACAAGGCTCCTCAATCTCATGCCGAATTTAAAACGCTTTTTTTTTTTTTCAAATTTGGGGGTCGGCTTATACGCGCATAAATCTGATTCTCACACAAACGACATGATGCCACTTCTCAGATCACGCAATATCGATATTACCATACAGTCATATATACATACAGCACATTTCTTTTTACTCTGGGCGCCTCCATTTTGCTTTTTCTCCCACCGGATATAACACGCTCTGATCGATTAGTTATTCACGTGACCGCTGTAGTGTTTGCGATCGTCACATGCAACTTTGTGTCCAGTTTCTCTGCATTTAGTAAAGTTCCGTAGTAAAATTCATTAAAATATACCCATGTCTGATGTTAAACGAAAAAGAATGGCACCTTGATGGCACCTTGTCTAACGTTTTGGCCATGAAGTTGGCTTTTCCAGAAGAAATGACACCTTGCTATAAGTTTCGTCCTAGTGATGACCTATTAGAATCATCAAAGAAAGCTGCATCTTCTTACAACAGGGAACACAAATAAAACATTTAAATAAACTGTTAATGACTTTCCCCGATGGAAAAGGGGTTTGTTTAATCTTGATCGGGAAAAAAATAGAATCTCACTATTTTTTAAAGAATCTCCAGATTTTTTTTCATGGGTCTCCAGATTTCCCTTTATCAGGGGTTGGCAGATCTGCCAACTTTCAACGATCGTCAGTGAGAGAGGAAGGGTTTTAGATTACAGGTAGTTCTTGACATGATCAAAATTCAGACCCTTGGCAACTGGCTTGTATTTATGACAGTCGCCCTGTCCCAGGGTCAGGTGGTCCCCTTCTGTCAACTTCTGACAAGCAAAGTTCACGAGGAAGCCCAGGGCGGGATCCCAAAATCCCAGCAACCAGTTTGCTGCACCGTTTTTGGGTGGGTGAGGCCATGATGGGCGGGGCCTACCAGGACTTCCTACCATGATGGGCGGGGCCTACCAGGACTGTTTCTGGCTTCCGGTGGGCTTCCTGAGCCTGGGAGAGGCCATTTTTGCCCTCCCAAGGGTCCAGAGGCCTGCCCTGGGCTCAGGAGGCCCTCCAGAAGCAGGCCTGTTTCTGGACTTCCAGAAGGCCATTTTCCCCCCTCCCAGGGGGGAGGCCGTTTCCCCCCTTCCCCCCCTCCACGCAGCCTCCGCACTTACCTCCATCGAAAATGGGCCGCATGGAGACTCCTGGGAGGGGAGGGAGGGGAGGAGTGGGCAGGGCCAGCCGGTCAGTTGAAATACCAGTTGTAACTTTAACATCCAGTTCACTCGAACCACTCCAAACCAGTAGAATCCCACCCCTGAGGAAGCCACATTCACTTAATAACTAACTTAACAATTGCAGTGATTCACTTAACAACTGAGGCAAGAAACATTGTAAAATGGGAGGAAACACACTTAGCAACTGTCTTGCTAAACAACTGAAATTTTGGGCCCAGTTGTGGTCATAAGTCAAGAACCACCTGTGTAAAAGTGAGATTCAATTTAGGCCTGGAAATAGACTGACTCTGCCTTTAAGGTTCTAGGGAATTGCTCCTCCAAAGATGTTGAATGTCCCATTTCCGTAAAAATTTACATTTTTTTTTTCTGAAATTATGGGTAAGGTAGTACCTGAACATTTTCTGCATGTGCATTTTTTTCAGTTTGATATGTCAGGGCAATATTTAAAACAGCCCTCTTTTCTCCAACATTCTGTCCAGCTGCTAGGTTTTTTCCTTCCCTGAAAGATAATATAACTGATCAAGAAACAACAACTGAATGAGAAACTGCTGGTGATCTTCTACTGCTGCACCACAGAGAGTATCTTCACTTAACTACACCTCTGTATGGTTTGCCAATTGCACAGTGACAGATAGGAAAGCACTCCAGAGGGTTAACATCATTGCCCAGAGGATCAATGGTTGCCTTCTCCCCTTTTTGGAAGAGCTTTATAGCTCCCGCTACCTTAAGAAAGTTCAAAACATGCTCAAAGATCCATCTGATCCTGGGCACCCCCTTTTTTTGAACTATTACCATCTGGCAGACGGTGCAGGATAATAAAAAACAGGGACAAATAGGCTGAAAACCAGCTTCTATCCCAGGGCAGTAGCTCTTTTGAATTCTGCTGTATAGTGCAATATTCATGCAATATAAGGGATTTTCAATTCAATATATAGAATGTGAAGGATGTATGTTTGTGTTTTCATGGTCATGATATGCACTGAAGATGGTGTTTGATTTTGTTGTACGAGATGCAATTACAATAAAGTAAACTAAATACTAAATACTAAACTAAATATAAGAGAGACTGCCCCAAAGAGTCTGGTATTCCTGTCCTATAAAAATCTGATCCATGCATGGAATCCATGGTATTTTTGGAAAGGCTACCTCCCCTTAAGTTCTTGTATGAGGTTCAGAGTTCACCTGATGAACTCAACACTTCCTTGGCCAAGGCACCAGTTGATTGTATGTCTAGCCCAGAGCAGTGGTCAATGAGAACTCGTTTCTTTTCTCTCCAAGGCTAATGGAAACCACTCCTGCCTGCAATGAGCACACCACCAAATTACGTAATAAACAACCTCTTGCTCAGGAAGTGAAAGTTTGACAGTCCTGTAGAATTGGGCAATAAGCTTGTTTTTCCCAATCACAACCCATCCTTTCCACTGAAGGCCCTGAAGGGGTGCTTGTCCCTTGGGCCGGACTTTCTCTCTGCCTTCTGTGGCCACAGTTCTCTCCTGGCAGGAGGACTTCTGTCCTCCTCCTTTGGCCAAGGGTTAACTTTACATCTTGCCTCTGAGCAACAGCCTTGCATTTGAGGGCAGCCAAGGCTCCATTCACACAACAGACTCAACCAGTTCCTGAAATAAATCTTTTTTTTTCTAGAATAACCAGATAATAATTAGATGGACCAGATTCACCCAACACCTCAAAGAAATAAAAACCTTTCAGTTAACACCTACTGAGCTGGGAGTGATAGGCTGGATCCAGACTTGTCTTGGTTAAGGTCACTGTGATGACCCAAAGAGGCGTGGCAACAAAGTCACAAAAGCAACAAAGTCACAAAAGTAGGTACAGTCCCTTTAAATCCTCCAATTTGGCCCCCAATGTCCAGTTATCATCTGCTGGAGAAAAAACTCTCCCAAGAACAGGTTTTAAAGGGAAGAAATTCAGTCCAACCCCAAACTATATATAAATTATAAATAAAAACCAACACAAAGCACGCTGCAGCAATTAATGAGACAAGAGAAGGATAAGGAATTGCAGACTTCCAAAAGATAACGAAACACACACACTTGGGAGAATGCCAGAACCCAGATAAGACTTCACAAACAAAGATAATTCACGCTTTGCTTCCAGAAAGGTGCTGTTGGCAAACACCCTTTTTAAATCCTGTTTTCCCAGCTGCATCTAATGAAGGGAATCAGGGCCCTTTTCTCCCCCGTTGCTCCCTTCTTTGTTGTGCCCTTCTCCGTTCCTCCCTGCATGCCCTAGGATGAAGAAGGGGTGGGCCTGGGTCTTCCTCCAAATTCTCTCTCCCTTGCTCTACCTCTCCCCCACTCTGCCCAGCCAGACTTTGCCCTTCCCCAGGTTTCTCCATAGCCACCGGAGCCACACTCCCACTCCCTGTCAGCTGTTCGACCTCCCCCTCGGAATCAGATTCCAACAGGGGCAGGACAGTCTCATTTGAATGCAACCAAATTATAAGTAGTCCTCAACTTACAGCCATTCATTTAGTGACTGTTCAAAGTTAAAATGGCACTGAAAAAAAAAGTCCTATGACCATTTTTTACATTTGCAAATGTTACATCCTCCCCCTGGTCACATGATCAAAATCCAGACCCTGCTATACGCCATGTGTCCAGGGCTCATGGGATCACCTTTTACATGTAAACTCAATGGGGAAAATAGATTCACTTAACAACCGTGTGGCTAACTTAACAACTGCAGTGATTCACTTAATAATGGTGGCAAGAAAGGTCATAAAATGGGGTGAAACTCAAAACTGTCTCACTTAGCAATGTAAAGTCTGGGTTCAATTGTAGTCCTCATTTGAGGGGTACCTTGTCTCCCTGTCATATTTTTAACTTCTGTGAGATATTGTATCCCCTCACTTTGGAGGGAAAGGACAATTCCAGCCCACCCAGCCTCTTCCTGAGCATCAGACACGTGGCACCCACCCCGGGCAGCTCTCCCGGTTTCTGAGCAGGCCCAGCCTGTGGGGGCCATAAAGGTGTGGTTTGCTCCACCAGTGAGGCTGGGCCAGGCTCTATGAAAGCTGGGGGGGGAGGGGGGGTGCCAAAAGAGGAGTGTGCACACTCCCCGCGTGTGAGCTGGTCAGCCACAGAGTTCCTTCCTTCCTGAGAGTTGGGCAGATAAAAGCTTTCAACAGCATTTTGCAATCACCTTGCTCAGAGAGAGAGAGAATAACGACAGCTTTTGGCGTTGGGAGGATCATTTTCCTTCCAAGGGAAGTGGGGCAGCTCACTGGCAGAGGAGTCCTCTCCAGCGAGCAGAGTTGTGGCACCTGAGCTCGCCAAAGGTAAGGGCTGGGCATCCCAGCCTTTTTTGTCCTTCCAGGGTCCCTCGCACTGCTTTAAGTGCCATGGCTATGCGCAGAATGTAGCTGTGTGCCAATTGGGGTGCCTGTGTGCCTTTTGCCTGCAGCTGCTGCTAACGTGATGCTGGATTCAGTCCTGTGGCCAGAGGGCAGGGGTTTGGCAAGGTCCCATTTCCTGAGTGCCCAGCCACAGCCACATGGGGATGGAGGGGGGGGGTGCTGCATGCCAGGAGGCCAGATTGCAACCAAAATGGCTGGCAAGGAGCAGCTGGGAAGTTGCTCTGGCGTCTGGCAAGATCATCAAACCGAGAATGCTGACACCAGACATCTGGGGTGGGGGCTGAGCCCCTTTTGTCTACTGGTTCCAGCTGGAGAGCTGCTGTTGCAAGGGCAGGATGGATGGAGGCTCAGTTTGACAGCATTTTCAAGGGTGGGTGATAAGTGTTGCGCAGGATCCTCCTTGTAGTTGATATGTGGGGTCATCTTCTAGGTCACACTTCTAGGTCATCTACCTTGGAAAGCTTCGTTGCTCCGATAACCAGACAAATTTTCTTTGCTTGTTTTCCTTTTTTTTTTTGGTTAAGATTGTCATAATATAAAATACAAATAAAAACAAAGATAGTAAGAAATTGGAAAGGGAAAGAAATGGGAAGGAGAAGCATAGGGTTAAGGGGGAAATGAAAAAAGCTTTGACTCCCAAACTTTTTTCAGCACAGTAAAATACAAAGTAAAGTAAAATTACTTTTAGGTGCTGAATAGGTACTATCCATTTGCATAACAACAAACTAATTTAACAGCAAATCTCAAAGTGAAGAGGTGCCTCAAGCCTACAAGTGCATTCCAGACAGGAACAAAATGAGATATATTCTTTTCTCTCATTAAAACAGTTACCAGGCTCAACATTCAGAAGGATCTTGACAGGCTTGCGTTCTGTGCAACACATTGCCATTCACTGGTGAGAAAAGAAAGTCCTGCACTTTGGCTGGAAGATGCCCATAACTGTGAGAGGGTCTTAGGTTTCCTAGTGGGTCACCAGTACACGTCAGAAGGTCCTGCAGCTGCAGCTGCCAAAAAAGCCAATGCAGCATCAACAAAGAGGTAGCATCAAGATCACGAGAAATGATATACTGCTTTATACTACACTTGTGAGACAACACTTGGAATTTTGCATCCAATTCTGGTCACCAAAATACAAAAAAGATGCTGAGACCCTAGCAAGAGTGAAGAAAAGAGTAACGAAGATGGTTAGGGTTCTAGAGGTTAAATCATTTGAAGAACTATTGAGGGAGCTGGGTATGTCTAGCCTACTGAAGAGAAGAATTAAGGGGACCTGATAACTGTTTTCCGGTTCTTGAGGGGCTGCCAGCGGAAAGAGGTCAGTTTATTCTTCAAAGCACCAGAAGGCAGGACAAGAAATAATGGGTGGGAGCTTGTTAAAGAGAGGTCCAATCTAGAAGTAACTTCTTGACACTGAGCACAATTAATAAATGGAACAGCTTGCCTCCCAGAGTTGTGGGTACTTCCTCACTGGAGGTTTTCAAAAACAGGCTGGACAACCACTTGACCAGAATGGTATAAGATCTCCGCCTTAAGCAGTAGATTGGACTAAAAAAATAGAATAGAATTCTTTTATTGGCCAAGGGTGATTGGACATACAAGGAATTTGTCTTGGTGCAAATGCTCTCAGTGTACATAGAAGAAAAGATATATTTGTAAAGAGTCAAGAATCATCAGGTACGACACTTAATAATAGTCATAGGGGACAATAAGCAATCAAATCATACTAGGAAACAGTCAATATAAATCGTTAGGATACAAGCGACAAAGTTACAGCCACACATCACAAGTGGGAGGGGATGGGAGATAAGAAGTGATGAGAAAATTAACAGTAATAGTAATGCAGACTTTCTAAATAGTTGGACAGTGTTGAGGGAATTATTTGTTTAGCAGAGTGATGGCATTTGGGGAAAAACTGTCCTTGTGTCCAGTTGTTCTGGTTCTATAGTGTCATTTTGAGGGAAGGAGTTGAAACAGTTTATGTCCAGGATGTGAGGCATCTGTAGTTATTTTCACAGTCTTTTTGCATCGTGCTTTATACAGGTCCTCCATAGAAGGCAGGTTGGTAGCCATTGTTTTTTCTGCAGTCCTAATTACTCTCTGAAGTCTGTGTCTGTCTTGTTGGGTTGCAGACTCAAAAATTCCTCTGTAGAACTGGATCAGCAGTTCCTTTCTGAGCTGGCGCAAAAAGAACATTTTTTGTTGTGCTTTTTTGATGACTTTTTTGATGTTAGGTGTCCATTTTAGGTCATGTGATATCATAGAACCTGAGGTCTTTTCCATCTCTATGATTCTATGTTAATTTTGGCACCTCTGCCGATTGAAATTCTCTTTGCTCTTCTACTCAACAATTTGGGTGACTCTTGCAAGCCATTGACCTTTCTCACCATCAATGGGCCAACCTCCAACTTCCAAACCCTAGCAGCCCATCACTCTGGTCCAGCAATTCAGCCTCTTCTTCTCTCCAGGGTAGAATCGACACAGCTGTCCAGCCTCTTATCCAGGAGGTTATAGCTCACCAGCTCATTATGGGATTGGATCAGAGCACTTAAGACCAGGCATTGATCCAAAACCCCTTTCTTGGAGGATGATTGGCATTTTCATAGCAGCCTCCATGCCAGATATAAGCCCTTTAATAATAGCCATCATGCATCAACGCAGCAAGTGTGCCCAGCAGGTGAACTGCCCCTTATGAAACATGCAACAGAGTAGTCCGCAGTCCATGGTTCAGGTTTCCATGATATATTTGCATACACATAACCGGAGGCTTTCTTGGAGCTTGGGTACTGTCCTTGCCAGGATGAAGGCCTAAAAGCCACAAGACTCCTTGGTCAGGACCAGATGAGGCTGCTTCCCCAAACAAACCACTGCTTTGAATTCACATTTGTATGTCAAGTAGCGGATGGGGAAGAGGGTCCTACATTGCACCCAAAAGCTGCCTTTGGAAAACAGTCCAATCATCCACCCAGTCCCATTTAAGCTCCTGTCCAGTCAGTATAGCAGTCCTGCAGCTGCAGCCAAAGTCACTCCAGACTCTGTAACTCCAGCCACAGCCGCTTTGCAGACTGAGATGGGCAGACAAAAGGATCAAAGAAAAGCAAGTTGGATGTGTTTAGCCGAGACATTCAGTGACTTTGTTGAAATTCTCGACAAATAATTATTTTTATTTTATTATTTCTTGAATGTGCAACCCCAGAATGTATAACCACCAACTTAACAATATTTTTAGTGTACTGAAACTTGATGGCACAGCGGGCAGAAGCACAGATGTTGTCGAGAAGGTGCTAATGCCCCTTTGTATGGTACACAAAAGGAGGATGAAGTCCGAGCCTTTTGCCACTTTTCCTCTTTGAGGCCCCACAGTCAGCCAAAGCTGTGTTCCTACCAGGAAGCCGACTAAATCCTGCACAAGGGGCAGGCCATAAGGTGAAGTGCTGGAAGCTGCCTGAATGTCTCTTTCTGTAAATTGCAGGACTAAATGTTACATTGCCTGAGCCAAACTATGAGAAGCCCATGGGATTCCTGGGCAAAGATGCTGGGATATACTTTTTTCCTCCTCTGGATGCCAGGAGGTAGGTGCCTGTGACTCCAGCTGGGGTAACATTGGGGAAAGGGCTGGCCATCCCCTTTGGCAGGCAGGCAGCCACCCGCCTTGCCATTCATTGCTTCCAAATCTTTTCTCCATCTTCAGCAGGGTCCTTCTCCTGCAGTCACTTGTCTGTCAACTCCTCAGCTGTCATCTTGGGAGGAAACATCACAGCTTCTTGTACCATCTGGAGAAACCACTGCCCCATTGCAAAGAATAGCAAAATCCAGATTATTTGGAAATTGAGCAACCAACAACTTCAAGGATCCCAGTACAGCTTAAGCAATGGAGTGGAAGTTTCCAACATCACTCTTGGCCCCTTCAAGAAACCTACGACTTCCCTGAGCTGCTGCCTGCAGGAACATGATATCCCACAGGTTGTGAACCTTACCTGGATCCAGGCTGGATGTAAGTCTTATTGCAGGGATCCAACGAGAGTGTCCACTGTGCAGTGATCATAAAGAAACCTTTGCATTGCCTGTTTATGAATCATAACAGGTAATAATCAATAATATCATTCATAATCCAACACTGGGACCAAAATCCCTTACAAGCGGGATGTGATTTTAAAACTCAAAATGGTGGCCACGAAGGAGCTTGGATCATATCTTTGTAGTCACCATTTTTTGTGACCCTCAGCAGACACTCCTACTCACTTATACTGCATCCAGATTTGATCACCATCATACAAAAAAGATGTTGTGACTCTGAAAAGAGAGCAGAGAAGAGCAATATAGAGGATTAGGGGCCCTGGAACATATAAAGAATGGTTGCAGCAATTGGGCTGTTTAGCCTCGTGAAAAAAGGGACTTAGGGAGACATGATAGCCTTCCAATATTTGAGGGGTTGCTAGAAATAAAGAGGGGATCAACCCAGGAGTGGGCTCCTGGGGGTTCCCTTAGCTAAGAGTCTGTGCAGTTCAGAGAACCCCCAAATCCCACTCCTGGCTGGTCCCACCCCGCCCACCCCACCCCTCCAACAACCTGCTCAAGAAGGAGGTCCTGTACCATTTCAGGCAAATGGCTCTCTAATCTCTTCTTAAAAACCTCCAGAGTTGGGCTGGTGTTTGCGGTCACATGCTGGACCCACCTTGTACTGATTTGCAACAGCCAGTTGATAAATTTTCTAGAATGTTTGTGATTTGGTTGAGAGCAGAGCCGAGTTACAACCCCTAGTTATTAGTTATTCTCCAGGTAGCAACGAAGCCACAGAGATAGCTTCAAACATTTTCCATTGGTTGTTGGTAGTTTCCTAATCTCAGCACCTTTGTAAAGAGTAAACTCCCAGAATTCACCCACCAATATAGCCATTGCTAAGAATTCTGGGAGTTGAAGTCCACATCTCTCAAAATTGTTGTGGTGGAGAACCACTAGTCTTGTGTGCGATGAGATCTCCCTTCTAACGAACCAAATCTACAGAAAAGCATTTTTTTTTTTTTGCATTTAAGGAACACCATTAAAGTGATGATGTTGTTTGAGATGGCTTCAACAAAGAAGCAACACTGCACTCCTCAGTGGCAGGGAGATGCCAGTTAAATGCTGGATAGCCATTCCTTCCTTCAAGAGGACAGGAATCAAAGTTGGCCAAAAGTAAATCTTTTAAGTGAATGAAATTACTTCCAAGTAAAGCCATAGAAATGCATTTTGTGGTTTGTTTGTTTTTGTCCAATAAATCTAAAACTGAACTTGGAAACAAGATTCATATCAGTGGTGGGATTCAAAAAATTTTACTCCCAGTTCTGTGGGTGTGGTTTGGTGGGCATGGCAGGGGAAGGACACATTATAAAATCCCCCTTCCCTCCCCACCCCACCAACCTGCTTTCCAGCTCCATTCTCCTGTGCAGGGCAACCAAAGAAGACCCAGCCAATCATCTGGGACTCAATGGGAGGCAGAGAAGAGGTGGGGTTGGCTGGTTCTCCGAATGACTCAAAATTTCCACGACTGGTTCTCCAGAATACCACCTCTGATTCCCATCCTAACAAACTGCCTGTATTGAGCAGAACAGAAAGCCTGCACTCCGTCATGGGCTCTGGTTTCTCAAGACCAAATAGGCATCTCTGCCCTCACTGATAGATGTTGTATGTTAGCTAAGAAATTCTCACTCATAAAAAAAAAAATACCAATTGTGATGTTAGGAGGGACAGCAGAAGTGAGGCGGCTTGTGTTTTGGAACAAGTCACTAGAAAGGAACATCAAATGTCAATTGTGTTAGGACAACTCTAATTCTCTACCATTCGGTGTAAATCCCTCAAACTCGCAGGACTGTTGCTGCCTGCAATATTGTCATTGTTACGCCGGAAACTTTTTCCTGCTTCTTTTTTCTCATTGCCACGGGAACGCCAAGCAGACCCTCCAAGCCAACCTCAGAACCTCACCTGTGTCTTCAACCTTACTTCCAAGAGCCTGGCATGCCAATGGGACCCTGGCTGGGACAGCCTCCTCCCAACCCATGTGGCCCTGAAGGGATCCCGGTAAGGACAGGAGACGAACCGTTGTGGCCAGGCTAGGGCCAATGAGGGAGGAGGGTAGACTGCTTCTCTTTATTCTCATTCTTCCTGACCTTTAACTTGTAAAAAGGAAATCAGAATTTCTGGCTTAACAGAGTCCCTTCCTCCTTGGAATAAGGTTTGCAAGAGGGGGGCCCTTTCCCTTCAATATGGTCTTGCATTCTGTTAGCCTCTCTGCACATCACAGAGAGCACAGCTCCTTTCTAGCCCTCCCCCCGATAGCTGTTCTTGATGTTTCAGGAGCTCAAGGGAGTGCAAGGCCCTGACCCCCATCACAGATTGCATTCCTGAGCCTGGCCAGCACTCCTGCACCTTTCAACGCCTGGAGCTGCAGCTGTATCAAAAAATGCTTTTCTGGGTGTCGGTGGAAAATGCCCTGGGCAACGTGACCTCAAAGCGCTTGTGTGCAGACCCCATGGACTTAGGTGGGTGCCAACAGCAGGGGCAGGTTTCCCCTGCCCTCTTTTCTAGCCAGTGGGGCTGAATCCCTAAGTGACTGTGAGAAGCGGGGAGGGCTGCAATATTCAGAGGCCCAAATGAGAAGCAATCTGCTTTGCCTGGAAAGTTTCCGTCCCTCCCTGAGCTGCAAGAAAAGCTGCTCCTTGCAAATCACTCCGCACAAGAGAACTGCCTGGGGGGACTGTGGAGAGTCTCCAACCAGTGATGGGATTCAAATTTTTTTACTACCAGTTCTGTGGGAATGGCTTGGTGGGCGTGGCAGGAGAAGGTTAGCTGCAAAATCCCATTCCCTCCCCACCGAGGGTGGGATTCAACCGGTGTTAGTACCGGTTCAGTACTTAGGTTTTGCACATGCATTCTGGCTTCACGCATGCGTGTGTGTAATACAACAAAAGCTGTGCCGCCCAGACAGCTGATAAGAGCTGCGCACAGGTGCATATCATTTGAAAAAAGCCTTTTTTATTGATTTTTCAGCCTCAGCTGTGCCACGCAAAGTAGCTGAGGTTGAAAAAGCAGGAAATAAAGGTCAGGTAAAAGCCCGGGTGAGCGGGTGGACCAAGCAGCAGCAGACACAGAACCGGTTCTGTGCCTGCTGCTCTTCAGAGCTACCAGTCTTACAGAGCCAGGCAGAACTGGTAGCATCCCACCCCTGCTCCCCACCCACTAACCTGCTTTTCAGCTCTGTTCTCCTGTGCAGGGCAACAAAAGGAGACCCAGCCAATCCGCTGGGACTCAATGGGAGTCAGAGAAGAGATGGGGCTGGCGGGGCCAGTCAGAGGTGGGTTTGGTCGGTTCTCTGAACTGCTCGAAATTTCCACTACCGGTTCTCCAGAACTGGTCAGAACCTGCTGAATCCCACCTCTGCCTCCGTCCCAAAGGTGCTTTTTGCAAAGGCTACTGGACTTTCTTTGTTTTTGTTTTTTCTTGGAGAAGTTTCTCTTCTCATCCAAGAAGTTCCTACAGTTCAGAACTGGCTCCTTGGAAGAGAAGTGAAATTTCTTTCAGGAAAAACAAAGAAAGTCCAGTTGCCTTTTCAAAAAGCACCTTTGGGAGGCCCAGGGAGAGAGAACCCATCCTCCCTGCTCCCCAGCCAGCAAAAAAAAAAGCCCTCTGGGAAGGAAGAAGGCAGACTGGTTGCTATTGTTCTCTTTTCTCTCTACCCTGGCATCTCATGTCAATATCTACCGGTAACAGCAATGACACTTTTTTTGAATGTCACACAGCTTTTTGGGGGTGTTCCATTCTTCATCCTCGAAAACAGAGGTCTCCAACCTTGGTCTCCAAGCTTTGCTGGCTGAGGAGTTCTGGGAGTCGAAGTCCCCCAGGCTTAAAGTTGTCAAGGTTGGAGACCTCTGCTCTAAAGAAGAGAGAAACTTCATTAAAGTCAAGACTTGGAGCATGAACTTGGAGCACGTTCAGACCTATTTATGGTTTCCAAAGGACAAGCTGGGAATCAAATCTGTTCCAAATCCCCCTAAAGATCCAAGATGTCACTTTTGATGAACATCCCTTTGGAGGCCACCAGGTATCATTGGTGCAGGTGGCACAATCTTTTCAAGCCCTTCCTTTCCTCCCCAATGCTTTTTCCTGTTACTGCTTGATATAGGTTACCCTTTTAACTTAGTTGTTCAGGGTGGTGATTTCACTCTTCTTGCCACCTCCCCTTGGGATAGCTTTGGAGGTTGGCATTGAGATACTTCAATCAAAGTACCAGGCTCTCTCTCACCCCCACATTGTTCCTTCTAGCCTGGCTGGAGCCCCCAATTATCCAGGACATCAGGACCCTCTTCGAGGAGAGTGACTGCATGGAAGTCAAATGGGAGGCCGCGAAGGACAGTGAACTCATGGAACAGGCCTGCGACCTGCGCTATCGGGTGAAGGGCAGCCTGGAGTGGAGCCTTGTGAGTCCCTCTTTGGCTTGACAACAGAATGGCTTTGCTTGGTAGGACCCCTCCGGGGGGGGGGGGGTCAGAGCCAAGGCCCCCTTGGCATGGCTTCCCCTTTTATCCCTGTCCCAAGCCCTGTGTTTCAGGCTTTGGGCCCTCTCTGGTGGCCACGGCCACCCATAACACCTTGGCCCTCAACTCAAAGGCCTTTTTATTCAAAGCATTTCTAGCCTCTTCCTGTAACCTAGGGGCCCTGTGGGCTGCGGGGAGAGAAGGGGGCAAGGGAAGGAGGTTTTCCATGGTCCTGCTTCTCCCATTCTCCCTTTCATCCCAGGTTCACAACATCACCACCTCCAGCCGGCGGATCCAGCAGTGTGGCTTCCTCTTTGGCAGCCTCTACTGCTTCCAGATGCGCTGCAGGCGCCTGCATCTCAGCTACTGGAGCAGCTGGAGCCCAGCCAAGCTCTTCACTACAGACGAGAAAGGTGGGGAAGGGGACGAGTCCTGTGTCTCTCCCACCCCCTGACTCCACAGAGAGCCAAGCCCTCTTAAGTCCCCGGGACAGCCAGGGCGTCGGGACAGGTCAGCCTATGCAAGTTGAGGAACCGCTTCCTTTGATCATATCCAGAGGGCATCATTCTCAGTGAACTGGAACACAGTGTCCGGTGGAGGAGGATTGCATCACATCATGTCTGCTTACAATCAAATACGTTTAATGAAGAATTGAGGGGGGAGGGGGAAGTGACTTTCCAAGCAGAAGCTTAGGGAGCCCCTGGCTAACTTTATCTGACTTTGAAGAGCTGGGCTGCCTGAAGGAGAAGGGTCAGAGCCAAATACTGAGCCTCTTTCTCTCCCACAGCACCTTCAGGAATGCTCGATGCCTGGTGGAAACTGCGAGAGACAAAGGAGGGGACAGAGGTGCAGCTCCTGTGGCAGGTAAGCAGGTGCCTCATTAGGCAGGACTGAAGGCAACTTTATTCCAGCAGCTGCTCTTGGGAGGGGAGACCATGGCCAGGCGGCCAAGCAGGAGGGAGATGGGTAATCGTATTAGAGATAATCAGTGAACAAGCACAACTGAGCCCAAAATTTCTCTTGCTAAGCAAGACAGTTGTTAAATGAGTTTTGTCCCATTTTATGACCTTTCTTGCCACAGGGTGTTAAGTGAATTACTGCAGTTGTTAAATTAGTAACATGATTGTTAAATGATTATGGCTTTCTCCATTGACTTTCCTTATCAGAAGGTTGCAAAGGGTGATCACATGACCCCAGGACACTGCGATAAACACATGCCGGTTGCCAAGAATCTGGATTTAGATCACATGATCTTGGGGTCATGTGGTCACCCTTTGCGACCTGCAATGCTCATGGAAAAGTTTTTCAGTGCCATTGGAACGTTGAATGGTCAGTAAGCAAATGGTTGTAAGTCAAGGACTACCTGTATGGCATTAGCCCATTTCTAATCTTGGTTCATAGAAATGAATTAATCCAATGTCCTGAACTCTCCAAACAAACCCACTTAGCCATAAAAGGACTGGCTCCAGTGAAACCAAAGATTTGTGTGTTGAACCAATGCAAATTCTAGCTCTTTTGCTGCTCTGATTAAATGTACTGTGTGAATGAAGACAATACAGGCTGCAGATTTCATGTGCTGCATTTCCACCTGCCTTTATCTTGCTCTACAGCCGATGAAGCCATATGAGGCCAATGGCAAAATCCTGGGATATTGGGCAGCACTCAGCATCAATCAGCACACAAGCAATTTACTCTCTCTGTGTAACACCACGGAGAGGCAGTGCACATTCTTGATGCCCCCAGGAGCCAAAAGGATTTATCTCTCAGCCTACAACTCTAGAGGTGCATCTCAACCCACAGAAATCTTCTTGCTGGAGAAAAACGGTAGGAAGTGGATTGACTCAGTATCCCATTTCTTTAAATGTACTATTTGGTTTATTTCATTTTTGATCTTTTTTTTTTAGGGGAGGGAGAACTGTAACTTTTGTCTCTATTGACAGATTTCCCCAAACATATATATTTTTATTTGAAACCTTGCTTGGTGACAATCGATCAATTTCTACAGCTAATTTTCCCTGATGTAACTTTAATTTTAATAAATGCATCCTATTTTGAATACAGACATTATTCAGATACATACTTTATTGAATTAGTGAATACTATAA
Organism: Laticauda colubrina; assembly: GCA_015471245.1. NCBI lineage: Eukaryota > Metazoa > Chordata > Lepidosauria > Squamata > Elapidae > Laticauda > Laticauda colubrina. The sequence goes on along the minus strand of BLBF01000046.1, from coordinate 2,844,442 downwards.
AATTTGCAGAAGTGTACATTTTGAAGAATAACTAAATTTCAGATCATATAATGTGTTCCCAACCAAAGAGATTTCCAGAATTTTTCTCACAGAATTTGTCAGCTGGCAACACAGCCATGACTGAAAACCCCAGAAATTGGTCTTGAAGATGTAAGTGTGAAATGAATGATCCTTCTTCACCTGTTTTGTTCTGGAGTTTCAAATTAGGCGCCTGGCCGATGGTACCCAACTCATTGACTCTATTAGTAGCCCATTTATTTGAGCAACAGGCTCTAGATATTTTCTAGCCAGCTTTATTGAAGTTTTATGTCCCTTAATTCTTTGTTGTAGCCTATCTCATGTGTGGCCTATGTCATTTTGGTTGCAGCCCTGACAGTTGTATACAATATTGGTTGGGGGGGGGGGGGAGACTGCAGTCTTTTGCTTTGCACAGAGTTTGCAGGCAGTTTTGTGGACCACCTTTGATCCCCAGTGGGTGGAATAATCTCCTAGCGTGTTCTGACACATTTTTTAAATCTATGGCAGCATTAGAAACCTAGAAACAATGAGAAATTTCCTGACAGTGAGAACAATTAATCAGAGGAACAGCTTGTCTACAGAAGACATGGATGTTCCATCACTGAAGCCTTTTAAGAAAAGACTGGACAGAATGGTATGGCATCTCTTGTTTGGGCAAGGGCCTGAACTACAAGAAGGCCTCCATGTTCCCTTCCAGCAGAATAACATTCTGTATTCTGTTAGCATAGTAATTCTTTCTGTTCTTTGTTTTGTGTCCGAGTACATTGTTTTATGAAGTTGGGGTTGGGGGCTCTTGAGTGTATTTTGGAGGTAGTTAAATCCGATCCTTCAAAGCAGGAGACTCCAATTTTGATAACTTTAGCTATGGCTGGCTGAGGAATTCTGGGAGTTGAAGTCCACGTATCTTAAAGTTGCCGAGGCTGAAGCCCCCTGCTTCAGAGTGTTCCTGAGCTGTAAGGTGCCCTAGACCTAAGAAGTCTTTCTCTCCTCATTCTGTGGGCTGATGATGGTTGCTGCAGATTTTAACATTTGATCAGGGTGTACCCGTTTTCTATAAAGTTGAGTTTGTAGTATGGCATCTTTTTTGTCTGGGGATAAGACAGAGTGATCAAAAGTGGGGGTGGAGGCAGCTGGTGGGGTGTTGTTGTTGGGTTGTTGTTGTTTTTTTTTTGTCACTCTCTACATCAGGGGTCCCCAAACTTGGCAACTTTAAGACTTGTGGATGTTAACTCCCAGAATTCCTCAACCAGCTGGCTGGAGAATTCTGGGAGTTGAAAGTCTTAAAGTTGCCAAGTTTGGAGACCTCTGCTCTATATGAATACTGGGTGCCCTTTTCAATTTGATTTTCTAGGAGGATTAGGAACGGCTTCTTAATTTTATTTTTATTTTTTGTGGCTTTAAGCATGTGTCGACTATTGGCAACTGCCTGTTGTTTTCTTGACAAAACTTTCCAAAGTGGTTTGACATTGCCTTCTCCCCAAGGGCTTAGAAAGCCTGAGTCAGTTCACCCAGCTGGCTGTATGTCTAAGGCAGATGAGAACTCAGGGTCCAATCCTTTCTAGCCTCATACTTTCACCATTATACTGAACAGATGTGTAGCCTGAGATGTGCAGTTCATGAGTATTCTTGTGATCTGCTGGAGTATTCAGTTGTTAAATTGGATGTAGTTACTGAGGCTTAGATTAATTACAGGTGTATCTAAAGGGATTTCTCTCCCTTGGAAGAGTATGAAACCTACATCCAAAAGATTATGAGGCTAGAGGCAATACTTGAGGCAAATCAGAGAGGTTTTTTGGACACGGATGCAGTGCTGTTCTTGAGGTTCCCTGAAGCAATGTTCAGAAGCCACTGAACAAGAGTTGGAGAGTTGAGTTGGCTCTCTCCTGCTTCATCCCCTACTGCCCCCAGCTGCTCTTTGAGACAATCCAGGCTGGACCACGGATTTGATTTCTAGAAACCAAACGGGTTCAGAGAAAGAAGCTGATATCAAAGAACCAGACTCTCTCTGCCCAAAGCAGGTGAAGATGCTTGAAAAAACACCCTGAACAGCAAGGGAACCAGGGGCTTCCTGCACCAACCTCCAATGCCCAATAGGTGTTGGACTGATGCTGCCCCCTCTGACCAAATACTTGGCAAAGTACATTTGCAGTACCTACACACATTGAAAGTCCCACAGTTCCTCACTGTTTAAGGAGGGAGAGAATGGAGGAGCCACAGATGAAGGAAGAGTCAAGGAGAGGCTTTGGTAGAGGTTGGCGACAAGAAGAAGGAGGCAACCTGCTAAGACCTTGGCAGAAAAAAAAGTGCTCGATCTGTTCATGCCATAGCTAGGTGCAAATGAAAAGAGGCCAAAGGCAAGCCAAACGTGATTTTCCAAGAGCCTCTGTCTGTGGGGGAGTTTTTCTACCATGTGCTTGTGGGAGGGGATAATTGCACAATGTATGAGAAGGAGCAGAAGCAAAACAGGAAGCTCAGCCCTGTCCTTTCAAAATAAGCCAATCTTCCTAGATAGTATGCAGGCTCTTTGTCGACTGCAAGCTGTGCTTTCTTTCAATAGTGAGGAGCTTGTTTTGATCCATGTAAGTCTGTGCTGGAGGCAACCATGCTCTGCCATCTCCTCATGGCATTGCCTTGATCTCCTCTCTCATCCAAAAGAGAGGCAGCCATTATTCATACTAAAGTGGCATTTTCTCTTTAAGCCAATACCATCTAATGCCAGGCCCTATTGCTTATCCTTGACCTGAAGGAAAAGGCTGTTGATCTGGGGGGAGACCGAAATAAGGTCAACCACTACTGGCATGCCCCTCCCCTCAAATCAATCAATCAGAATAGAGATGGAAGGAACCTTGGAGATCTCCTAGTCCAACCCCCTGCTCAAGCAGGAGACCCTAGACTAGTTCAGGCAAGTGACTGTCCAGTCTCTTTTTTTTTTTTTAACAATAGATTTTTATTGTTTTCCACCAGTACAAATCTTAGTTAAATTTTCAACAGCTTTTGCATCAGCATATAATATTATCTTACATTTCCATCATCTATTTCGTACATATCATTAATACATATTACCTTTATTTACAATTACTTATTATTCATCTTTAACCCTTTTGTCTATCTATTTACATATTATGTATCACTCTCTTGAGAATTCTCTTATAGTCATCCTTTCTAATTCTTATCTCTCTTTTCTAGCCACATGTACCATCTATGCCAAACTAAGTAGTATTCAGATTCTTCTTTTTCTCTTATATTTAGTGTGAGCATATCCATTTCAGCACAGTATGCTATTTTTTGGGAAATTAATTCTTCTGTTGGGACCATATGCTCTTTCCGCACTTGCGGATAGGCTATTGTCAATATATGTAACATTAAGTATTTTATCTTTTTACTGTCCAGTCTCTTCTTAAAAGCCTCCAGTGATGAAGGGAATCCACAACTTCTGAAGGCAAGCTGTTCCACTGGTTCATCATTCTGTTAGGAAATTTCTCCTTAGTTCTAGGTTGCTTCTGTCCTTGGTTGGTTTCCATCCATTGCTTCTTGTCTTTCCTTCTTGTGCTTTGGAAAATACATTGACCCCCTCCTCTTTGTAGCAGCCCTTCAAATACTGGAATATTATGTTTCCTTCTTTACTCTAGACCAGGCAAACCCAATTCCTGCAACCATTCGTTGTACGTTTTAGTTTCCAAGTCTTTAATCGTCCAAGTTGCTCTTCTTTGCACTTTTTCCAAAGTCTCAGCATATTTTTTGTAATGTGGTGACCAAAATGGGATGCAGTCTTCCAGGTGTGGCCTTACTGAGGCTTTATAAAGTGGTACTAATACTTCACATGATTTTCATTCTGTGCCTCTGTTTATACAACCAAGGATTGTATTAAACATGGCTGGCTCATGTTTAAGTGATCGTCCACTAGGACTCCAAGGTCTCTCTCCACAGTTATTGTTTTTGTGCCAGGTTTCACCTAATCTATGCTTGCACCTTTGGTTTTCCTGCCTGAGTATAGCACCTTGTTCTTCTCCACATTAAATTTTATGTAGTTAGCGAGGCCCAGTGTTCAAGTCTGTCAAGATCATTTTGATCCTGAGCTTGTCTTCTGGGGTGTTGGCTATTCCTGCCAGCTTAGTGTCGTCTGCAAATTTGATGAGTCCCCCCTTTTATTCCCTCATCTAAGTCATTAATGAAGATATTGAAGAGTCTAGGGTCTTCTCAAGGACCATCCTGGGATGGGGACACAAAAGAGTCTGGCTTTTCCACTTAGCCCACTCTCTGTGCACCTGCCATTTCCCATCTCAGCTGCAGAAAGACCCAAGTGCTCCCTCTGGCAGAATAAGAGAATAGCAGAGAGGGATGGGACATTGGAGGTCTTCTATCTAGTTCAACCCCTTGCATCAGCAGGAGACCGTAAACCATTTCAGATAAATGGCTGTCCAATCTCTTTTTGAAGACCTTCAGTGATAAAGCATCCACAACTTTTGGAGGCAAGCCCTTCCACTGATTAATTGTTCTCATTGACAGGAAATATCTCCTTAGTCCTTGGTTGGATCTCTCCATGATGAGTGATCAATTGATTCTTCTTCTGCCTTTTGGAGAATTGGTTGAGTCCCTCTTCTGTTGGGAACTTCCACCTCCCCATAAATCACGTGACAGATAATGGGCAGAGAGCTGAGCTCAAGGGGCCTGAACTGAGTGTGTGCAGAAGGTGCTTCAAGAAGCAAGGATTTATTGCTCTTGCAGCCTCTCATACCTGCTCACCAACAGGGCAACCTGATTAGGGATTAAAATAGATATCACTTAAATACTTTGCAACCATAATTCAATGGTCTCATCCTTATCCTGATCCTCCTCCTTCTTGCAAGCCATTCCACTGGTTAACTGTTCTCACTGTTAGGAAGTTTCTCTTCTGACCCAGGCTTCATAAACCATAATTATTCACAAACTTTTTTAAAAAAGAAAACCTATATTATTGCAACACTGGGAATTGTTTCCATTCCCAGCTGGAATTAATCTCAAACAGTCCTCCAAGATAAGCACACACCTTTCAGTTATGTGGCATGCTGCCAAAAAACACAAATATCAAATTAACTAGAAAAGAAACTGACCAAAGTACAAGAAAAACCAACCAAAGTACAAAGAGCTTCAAGGATGACTCGGAACCGATCAAGCCACCTTGCCTCCTGCAAAGGTTTCACCATCTTTGCTTGTCCTTTATTCCTTATGGGAGGGGCAATCACCTCCCAGCCTTACTCCCAAGTCGCCCCTTTTGTTTCAGCTGCTCTCACCTTCTAGCAGCTCTGTGCACACGCACACTGGGGACAGGCTCCCCTGGGTCCTCTCCCTCGCTGCTCCCAGACTCTGAAGGCTCCAAAGGCAGCATCCCACTCCCAGATGGTCGTGGCCCCATCCCTGCATCGGACACAGAACCCTTGTCAAAGTCCTCTCCAGAGTCCCTGACTGGTCCCCGTTCTTCCCCACTGTCCGATTCTGTTGCCATCTGCACCGGCTGCTGGCAAACCACAACAGTTTATTCTTAGTTCTAGGTTGCTTCTCTCCTTGATTCCATCCATGGTTTCTTTTCTTGCCTTTTGGTGCATTAGTAAATAATTTGGCCCCCTCGTCTTTGTAGAAGCCCCTTAGATATTGGAAGACTGCTGTCATGTCACCCCTACATTTTACTAGACATACCCAATTCTTGCAATCATTCGTCATATGTTTTAGCCTCCAGCCCCCTAATTCTTTCTGTATCTAATCTCACTCGGCTAAATAAAGTATTCAATTCAATTCACTTCTGCTACATTCTCTGATATTGTTCTCAGGTCAGCCTGTGCTCAAGGTCCAGGCCTCCCCCCACAATGAGAAGAGCTTCCAGCTGTGGTGGGATCCCCCAAGGACCCCAGCGACTGGCTACATCATTGAGTGGCACCAAATGACCTCTGCAGCAAGAGACCGCAACTTTGAGTGGCAAAAGCTACTGAACGGAAGCATCAGAGAAATCCTGATCCAAGGTGATCCACTCCCAGGGGAAGAAGGAGGGGGCACCCTTGGGGAGCGAAGGCAAATCTCTCTGACATTTGTCTGGCCAAAGTTTCCCAACTTGGCTACACAACTCTGGTCAGATCTGAACCAGGAGGATTCATCGTGTTGCTTTGTTAACATTGTCTTACCTTCAAACATTGTTTTTACCTACAATCAATCGTAGAGCAAGCAGCTTAATAGGTGGGAATAGGGAATGTACCCCCACCCCACTCCAGACCTTCAATCAGTACTAACACCTGCCCCTTCTCTGTTTCAGAAAATATTGAACCTTTCCAGCGCTACAAGATTTCTGTCTACCCCCTCTACAGAGACAGAGTTGGGGTACCCCAGTCCATAGAAGCTTACACACGGCAGAAAGGTGCATCTTCCACACAGGGGCAGCTTCAGCTCAGCATCCATCCAAATCAGAATGGTTTTCAATCAAAAATGTCCTTGGTTTGAATTTTATATTAGGGGAGGGGAAGCTGGGTAATTTCCAATCGTCTCTGGAGGTATTGTTGTTCTAGGAATGGGTTGTAAAGAAAAATAGCAATGCAAATTAAGCCTGATAATCAACTTAAATTCCAATATTATAACAATGTAAGCATTTTTCTTCCCTTTTGAATGCTGTTAGCAGAGGATGGCATGATGAGTAACTCTTAGTAAGTAGTCAGTTGACTCAGGCAGAACTTTTGTTCATCCAGTTTTAAACTTTTTGAGGAGTAACCAGAAGCGCTTCAGAAGCAACAAAGGTGATTGAGGGCCTGCAGGCTAAAGCATATGAAAAACCATTACAGGAATTGGGTATGTCTAGCCTAGGGAAAAGAAGGACTAGAGGTGACATGACAGCAGTCTTCCAATATTTGAGGGACTGCCACAAAGAAGAAGAGGGTCAACCTGTTGCCCAAAGCACCAGAAGGCAGGACAAGAAGCAACAGATGGAAACTAAGCAAGCAGAGAAGCAACCTAGAACTAAGGAGAAATTTCCCTGCAGTGAGAACAATTAACCAATAAAATGGTTTACCAGATGTTGTGGGTGCTCCATCACTAGAGATTTGTAAGAAGAGTCTGGGCAGCCATTTGTCTGAAATGGTATAAAGTCTCTTGCTTGGGCAGGGGGTTGGACTACAAGACCTCCAAGGTCCCTTCCGACTCTTCTATTCTGTTGTCCTTCTCCCAGAGACTGCTCATGGCAAGCTGAAGTCTAGTCTCTTCTGTTTACCCAATGGGTCCACCCACCCTCAGCATACTCTTCACTTTGACCAGGGTTGATGCTACTCTGATTCCTTCCTGTCTCCACAGCTCCAACCAACAGCCCAGAAGTACATCCCCAAAACATTGGGGTGTCCACAGCCGAGGTTTGGTGGAATCCTCTCCCTATTGAAGACCAGAATGGGTTCATCACTGGCTATACTCTCTTCTGGATCACTCAAGATGAAGAACCTAGAAGTATGTTTGGCCCCTCCCTGAAATTATGTGGGTAGTGGATGATTTATCCCCCCCTAAATCAGGCAACCCCTTCATCAGTAGCTGAAACTGGATTTCAGCTAAGAAGAGAGCAGCCACTGCCTCTAAGAGAAGTTCTGTCCCCTTTTGTCTGATGGACCTAGAGCAGGCGTCTCCAACATTGACAGCTTGAAGACTTGTGGACTTCAACTCCCAGAATTCCCTAGCTAGCATGGAGTTCACAAGTTTTAAAGTTGTCAAGTTTGGAGACTCCTGTCCTCGAGGAAATGGGATGAATCAGTCTATTTTTCCCTTTTATCAAGAAGGCTTACAGTGCTGCTTCTATATGTTTATATCTCTTCAGAAATAAACTCAGAAATCTTCCCTCCATCCTGCCCTGTCTCTTCTGCATTAAAACATTACTTTCGAGCTTCTGACACCAAGACAACTAAAGCTGTCTGAATTGTGCAATAATCTGCAAACCACACATTTGTCTTCAGAACAAATAACAAGGAGCATAAAGAAAGAGGGGAGAAGGCAGATTGTTTATAAATCCTCGGCACACGGCACCAGTCAAGTTAGCTTGGCTTATTCACCCAAGGAATATACTCCAAATGAATAAGTAGACGACCCTCATTGCTTCAGGGATTAACATATTTCATGCAATCAAGTTAATTTAAACCAATTTACACCTCCTCTGGCATTGATCAATTTAAAGAGGAAGTTGCAAAAGATTTCCCCCTCCATAACCTGCTTACTAAATTGTTTGCAACATGTATAAACATGCTGTACTTGATAGCAATATATTTGTCTCCCTCTTTTAAAGAGCAGGAAGAAACTGAATTTTGCTTTTCAAAAAGTGAACTAGGAAGTACAATGGCTCAGTGGTTAAGATGCTGAGCTTGTCAGCTGGAAAACTGATAATCTGGGTTTGAGACTCGAGCACCAGGCAATGGGGTGAATTCCCATTCTTTGTCCCAACTCCTGTCAAGCTAGCAGTTTGAAAGCATGCAAACGCAAGTAAATAAATAGGTACCATTTAAGTGGGAAATGTTCTGGGTGCCTTTGACATATAGCCATGCTGGACAGATGATCACAGAAAGGCTCTCCATAAAACGCTGGCTCCTCAGTGAAGAAACGGAGATGAATAATGTCTCCTAGAGTTGGACATGACTGGACAAGGGAAACATTTACCTTTAAGAAATTGGATCTTTCTTTTCAAAAAGTGAACTCAGAGGGAAAGCAGCAGATGAAAGCAACTTACTCCAAATAAAAATATCTTCAGGCTAATGCAGGGGTCTCCAACCTTGGCAACTTTAAGCCTCGAGGACTTCAATTCTCAGAATTCCCCAGCCAGCAAAGCCAAGGTTGGAGACCCCTGGTCTAATGAGCAGGAAATAGGGTAGAAAAAGTTTGCAAGGAGGAGCATTGGGGAAGCAACATAAGAAGGAAGCTGAGGAGTCAGGAGTCATAAAGGACCATACCAGGCATCCCACCCTCCCTTTGGCCTGGGCATTTGACATGCCTGGAGCAAAGGGTAAGAAAGAGACAAGTTGCACTCTTTTTGATCATAACTGATTTGACAGTAAAAACCTGTGTTGAATATTTCTAGATAGTGAGATGGGCAGTATGTAAATTTAATAAATAGATAAGCGAACACTTCTAAATATTTTTGCAGCTTGGGTCATTAATATTAGAAGAGAAAGAATAGTGTGTTCTAGATATGTTAGAAGATACTAACGAGCATGGCATTGCCAATGATTAAGGATGATAGGAATTGATTTTAACAGATGATTTCCTGGAGTGCTAGAGGTTGCCCTATCTTTCCAAGACTTTGCCGCCAGAGGTGCTGTTCATGCCACTCCAATCACCACAAGCAGAGAGAGAAAAACCTTTAGGAGGAGTCTGAAGAATAAAAGGAGGCCTCCCATCATTATTGTTCTGCTGCCCTCCTTTTGGCTTCTGAAACGATAACAAAACGTTGCCAATTTTTTCCTCCAGGTATTGCTGTGAACGCTTCCGTAGACACCCTGACCATCTCAGGTCTTCGGCCTTCAAAGATGTACAGTCTGCATCTCATGACCTCTACAATGGGTGGGAGCACCAATGGGACCAGCCTTGCGATCACCACCAAGGACATGGGTAAGGAAAATCCTGGCCATTTAGGGTTGGAAGTTAACTAAGGCCATGGAAGTGGAAAGCCAGAATTATTAGGTCTATGAGTCAATAAGCCATTTGAGAGTGTAGGATTTTCCCAGAGATATAAAGGGTGCAAGTAGTCCTTCATGTACAACTACAATTGGGGCCCTATCTTGGTCGTTGAGCAAAGGGATCGTTAGAGACATTACATGACCATTTATCTCCATGACTGCTGCCCCAGCGCTCCTGGTTGTGATGGTTAAATAATCTTGTAGGTGGTTTAGCAGAGTCCTGGGAAATCAGTCCCAAGCCTGATCCTATAGTACAGCTCTCACTGGGCTTGGGGTGGAGGCCTGGGGCCTTCCGCAGTCTGGACCATTTGACACCACCTGCAGCATTGTTGCGGTGCTTTGTTCACCTCATTCTCCAAATCAAGGAAGGCTTGGAAAATCTGGCTGGAATTGCTGAAGGTCCTGGGCCCGGGTTCAGCCCCAGCCTTGATTCTGCCCATTGGTGGGATTCACCCAGTCCTATGAGAGACGCTATGCACAAATCTGGCAGGTCTGTGTGTGTTTCTTCCTCCCTCCCTTTCTCCTCATGTGAACTCAGGAAAGTCGTTCTCTCATGGCCCCCACTGCCTGCCTGATTAGATTAACAGAGTCTGGACTTTGCAGGACACTCAAGCAGGAGACCCTACACCAGGGATGTGAAACTTAAGGCCTGGGGGCTGGATTCAGCCCGTGGGGTGCTTAGATCTGGACCGGGGTGCTGCCATGAAAACAGCGATGGACCAGCCCGCTGTGCCTCTTCCAGCAAAAACGGAGCTCCGGAGGGGCATGTACGACCCTTGCAAGCTCCGTTTTCACTGGCAGAGGGTTGCAGGACATCATCCCAGCTGAAAACTGAGCTCGCACATCCCTGTGCTGTTCTGAACAAAAAGTTCTGCTTTTGCTGGCACCTCGAGGGCTGCAGGAAGCTGTTGCAGCCCAAAATGGAGCTCAGAAGCCTGTTTTCACTGGCAGAGTACTCAGGCCACCACCTCTGACACAAGTGTCATCATGCTGGCCAAGTCCACGTGGCCCTCTAGGATCAAACACAACCCTGATGTGGCCCTCAATAAAATTGAGTTTGACACCCCTGCCCTACACTATCTCTGATCAATGGCAGTCCAGTCTCTTCTTGAAAGCTTCCAGTGATGAAGTTCTCACAACTTCTGAAGGCAACTTCTCTTCCATGGGTTGATTGTTCTCACTCCTTATTTCCAGGTTAAATCTCTCCTTGTTCAGTTTCCATCCATGACTCCATTATTGTCTGGCCTTTGAGTGCCTTGGAGAATAGCTTGACCCCTTCCTCTCTGTGGCAGCCCCTCAAGTATTGGGAAGGCTGCTCTCCTGTCTCACCTGGTCCTTATTTTCACTAGACTAGCCAGGCCCAGTTCCTGTACATTTTAATACATTTTAATACAGTATATATTGATAAATATAACTGGTACAAACAAAAGCTTTTGGGGGATGTCCTCACCAATTCTACCAGTTCAGCCTGGTTCAGCCGAACCGGTAGCTCCAAAGATCATCTGGGAGCGAACCAGTTTGCTCTGACAATCAGCCGCTGGGCCCACCTGCCCTCCCCGGCTCCATACTGACCTTTATTTCCTGCTTTTGACACTCAGCTGCATCGCCCGGCACAGAGGATTGCCGCGCATCAGCTGTCAAAGAAACAGGAAGAGTCCAGGAGTGCAGAAGGTTAGTAGGAAACCCTCTGCATGTGCGCAAAGTGTGGGTGTGTGCACATAGCATGCACACCAAGCCACGCCCACTAAATCGGTAGTAAACCAATTTGAATCCTACCTCTGGGGGTCCTTCATAATTTTTAAAAGTGAGAAGGGATCCTGAGAGTAAAAAGTTTAACAAAAACAGATTACAGAATAGTTGGCTAAAGATGGCTCACTGTTCTAATTCAGTGCCCCATAACAATGCCCCCTTTTCCTCCCTTCTCCATGTGCCTGGCTCACTTGAATGGGAGAGTCAGTCGTAGCCTGATCCTCCCATTCTCCTGGTGCTTTTCAGCAGGGTCTCCACATCTGGCCACTTGAAGACTTGGAGACTGGCTGGCTGGGGAATGCCAAGAGTTGAAGTCCCAAAGTCTTAAAGTGACCAAGTTTGGAGAGCCCTGCTTTTGAGAAATGTTGGGAGGCATCAGAAATTCACAAAACTGAAGCCTGCTCATCCTGTTGTCTTCCAAAACATTTTTATATTGTTGTTCTTACTGTGAAAGAAGCAAACAAGATTATTTTTTTTCTCCCTGAATATTTCAAAGAGATAACATCCTTGAAGAGTTATGGATTTTGTTCCATAGCTATTATCTGAGGATAATCACTCTCAGGCTCAAAGGAAGGGTTAGTTGGGGCCAATTCCTCTGGGGCTTCCTACTCACATCCATCAGTTGTTATAAGTCCATCTGTGTAAATACTAATTGTCCTTGACTTACAACAATTCATCTACTGACTGTTCAAAGTTACAATGGCACTGAAAAAAATGACTTGTGACTGTTTTTCACACTTTATGAGTTGCAACAATCCCATGGTCACATGATCAAGATTCAGACGCCTGGCAACTGGCTCAAAGACCAGCAGACACAACAATTCAGCCCGTTGGCCCTGGACACACATTCTCTGAACTGGGCCCACCGCAATGTTCTACTTTTAGTTCCATATGTGGAAGACAATCACTAATCCACCCACATCCAACACTTTTGCTCTCTCTCTCTCTTCCAGAATACCTGGACATCACTATTGTGTACTTACTCATTGGGCTGCTCTTGGCCATGGTTATTGGCATGGTTATCTGCTTTCAGAAGAGCAAAAGGTACGAGCAAAAGAAGAGCAAGTCAGAAGCTGCAGAGCGTCACTTTGGCACCTGAGTTTAGATTCCCACAGACAAGCGCAGGAGATAGCAGAGAGACCCAGCCAGAGGCAGCAGGGTGGAAGCCAGAGGCAGAGCAGGAAAAAATTGTAAGTCAATAAAGGTGGAGGAGGGCAAAGACCATAGCTGCGTAAGACCTTTGGATCCCTTTGGAGGTGAAGATGGAAGATGGCAGCAGAGAGGAGGGGACCAGTTCTTCTTTGAAAGAGAGCGAGATGGCACCCCTGAACTTCACTCCCACATGCTCTCGGGTGGGGTGGGGGTTGTCAACCCATGCCAGAACATCTCCCTGTTTCATGGGGTACTTAGGGTTAACCAAGTCCAGGAAGAAAAGGATAACAGCGTAGGGAAGGGGTCCCCAAACTTGGCAACTTTAAGATTTGTGGACTTCAACTTGCAGGATTCTGAAAGTTGAAGTCCACAAGTCTTAAAGTTCCCAAGTTTGGAGACCTCTGGCATAGGGGAAGGAAGCATTCTGATGTTTCCTTCAAACTGAAATCTTTTTACATCCAATCATGAAACAAGACAAGAGGGAATTTAGGAGAGGCTCCAATAATGAGCAGAAACTGGTGCCACAATTTAGGGGGAAGCACGAAATGCCCCTAAATGTTCTCAATAATTTATCTAAAAGCTAAAAATAAAAATAAAATAAAATGCTAGTAAAAACAAAAGAATACTTGCCAAATCACAGGTCATATGTGGGACCCAGAATGGATAAAGACCCCAAATTTACTCAGTTACATAGACGCATAGATGCCCACTTTTATTACTTTATAAGTAATTTGAGGCAGCAAACATACAGAACAGCCCTTCCTACTACTGTTTCCCACACAACAAAAGCCATAGGAGCAGAGTTGGTCTGAGAGAAGTGACCGTGAGAGAGTGACTTTAGATGATGATGATATAGATCAGGTGTGCGGAATGGCTGCCTCAAGAATTCTGGGAGTTGAAGTCTACAGGTCATAAAAGGACCATAGATTCCCCACACCTGACATTGATTGTGATATAGAGAGAGTGTGTGTGTGTATTGCAGATTGTGTGAAGACAAGATCCAAAACTCATATGTATGCAGGGATGGTATTCTACCAGTTCGGACCGGTTCTATAGAACTGGTTGTTATGATTCTGCGCAGTTCAGAGAACTGGCAAATTGTGACCCTGGCTGCCCCTGCTGCCCCTCCACTCCCAGTCAGTCCTTATCACGCACGTGCGACATTGCAGATTGCATTCTCCCCCACCCAGTCACTCCTTAAGGCATTCCTTTTTTTTCTCCCAATGATCAGCTGTTTCGATGATCAGCTGTGCTGGGATCCCCCTTGCTGTCTTACTGCTTCCCCCAGGAGGCTTCCCTGAGGCCCAGGAGGCAAAAAGGGGTGTGCAAGGGAGTGGGGGGAGCAGGTGGTTGCTGTGCCCTCCCCTGTGTTCCATTTTTTACCTTCCTGGGTCCCAGAGAAGCTTCCTGGGAGCAAAACACCCCTCAAGGAGGCTTCACTGAAGCCCAGGAAGCAAAAAGAAATGGCAGGGTGCTGAAAAAAAGCCACACCCACACAGTCACATGGCCATGCCCACCTAGCCATGCCCATAGAACCAGTTGTTAAAAAATTTGAATTGAATCCCACCCCTGTATGTATGAGTTTATATGTATGTATGACAGGATTTCCCTCCTAAACAGCTACTTCTCCTAAGAGAAAATGCCCTGACCCATGTTCCAGACATCTGTGTTGACGAGACAAGAGCAGAACAGAGAGTGGCCAATATCAGGGCATAGAGCTTGACTCCCTCTGGCCATCAGAGCTCCAGACTAACCAGCTGCTTCTCTCTCCTTCTGTCGTCTCCAACTCACCCCCAGGATGAAGACGCAGTTCTGGCCCAGTGTCCCTGACCCAGCCAACAGCAGTCTGGGCAAGTGGGCCCCCGCTGTTCTGCAGGAGGTAAATCTGGAAGCCACTGAGACAAATGGCTGCTCTTCCTTTACAAACCTTCCACCCAGCCGGATGTATCGGCACCGGGAGTGACCCTGCCCACTTCCATTTGCTGGATTTGCAAAATTTGTGCATCCTGATTGACAGCTCAATTAACCCCGTTTTCTGGGTTCATACAACATGCTGAGCCACAAACTAATTACTTGAGCTGTGTTCATACAAAATACTGGGCATTGACTATCATTCAGTGCTGATGAGTTTTGCATACAGAAATAATCAGGGTATCTACAAGTAAAATACAGGCCAGATCAGTTGCACAGCAGAGCTTGCATACTAGGCTAAAGATGCTTTATTTCAGTTTATTTATGCATGTGTATCCAGTTTTTTCTCAGGAGGTTAAGTGGAGTCCTTTCCTTCTACTCTTATAATGTCTGCATGAAGCAGGCTGGCTGAGAGAGAGCAAGCGATTCTCAGCTTCAGTTAGAACTGGAGACGCCCCAGTTTCCCCAGAGCCATTCCAGGGAACCCTGTCTGTTGAAGACTTGCTCACTGGTATAGCCAGAGAGTAAGGTAGTGGCTGCAATTGGGACCATTCCTGCAATTGCCAAATGGAAAATCATGTGACCATGACAGACTTATGACCTGATTTCTTGTTTGGTCACTAAATGGAACATTACGTGACCACAACTTATAAATTTATTTATTCATATCCCACCTTTATCATTTCTACAAATAATTCAAGGTGGGGGACATACCTAAGACTCATTTCTCCTCTGATTTTCCCCACCACATCCCGGTGAGGTGAGAAAGAGTTGACTGGCCCAAAGTTTCCCAACCTGCTTCCATGCCTAAGGTGGGACTAGAACTCACCATTTCCTGGTGATTGGGCTACAGTCACCCAGCTGGCTGACTTTCATGGTTAAGGAAGGATTTGAACTCACAGACTCCCACTTTCTAGCCAACTACATTCATCACTAGATCAAACTGGCTTTTATTTCTGTTAACTTTGCTTGTGGCAAGCTAGTGGTGTGGCACACAAATAGCCCTCATGTGAGCATTGCACGAGGACAGGTCACAAAACTGTTTGGTCTATTGTTGTAACTTCAGACAGTCATTAAATAAGGCAGTCAGTAAACAAGGACTACCTGTAAAGCCTTCCTGCCCCGTGATAGTCTTACCTCTAAAGGAAGATGCTGGAAATGAATTGCCCCAACCGAAGGTGTTCAAGGATGGAACCCCCACACCCACACCCACACACCCACACACCTCCTTTGCACTCAGCCAGGACCAGGTTTCCTTAGTCCTATGATCATTCATCGTCCCTTCTCCTGCCTTTTTTCCACAGGAGACTCTGCAGGCCCCCAAGGCGTGTGAGCTCAGCCCCATCATTGTTTCTGCCATCCTCGTGATTGAAGCAGACGAGAAGAAGTGCCTCTCCTGTGGGAAAAGCGAGCCCAGCCCAGCTGTGGAGGACAGTCCGGCAGCCCCCTCTGACTCTGGTGCCCATGAAGCCAAAGGAGCTGTGCCAACTGGGGGCTCAGGGCCAACCTCCTACATCAACAACCCAGAGTCTGTTCAGTATGCCAAGGTGCTGGGGGGCAGCTACCTCACTCAGCAGGAAGTCTCCTCACCCACCATCTACGTACGCTCCAGCTCCAGGCAGCCTCTGCTCCGCAGCCTGACCCCTAGCCCAAAGCCCTACAAGAACCTCTGGTTCCACAGTGACCAGCCCGAGCAGGCCCCCTCCTCCAGCTTCCAAGAGGAGATGGTTTTCCTGGATGGGGCCCTGCTTGATTTCCCATTGCTGCAGGGGCTCAAAATTGATGATGATGAAGATCTCTGCAACTTCCGACAGCTATAAGGACCCAGCTGGAGTCTCAGGGCTGCAAGAGGGAGTGGACTACTCTTTTCTGGCTTCTTCTCTTCTTCCTTCTGCTCCCTGAGAGGTCTGGCCAGCCATTATTTTGTGTTTTAGGCTGTGAGGGGGCCAGGAAGGTGGAAAAGATAGGCAGGGTTCCCAGGGCAGAGTCACATTTCTCCAGACTCGGAAGCAGCCACGCTTTAGTTTAGAGCAGGGAGTCACCAAACTTGGGACTTATGACTTGTGGACTTCAACTCCCAGAATTCCTCAGCCAGCCATGAAGTTGAAGTCCTTAAGTCTTAAAGTTCTAAATTTGGAGACCCCAAGATTGGAAGTGAGCAGGAGGCAATCTCAGGGAGAGTGTGAGTGTTGGATTTTCATTTCTGCTTCAGAAGCTGCCAGAGGCACCTAGGTGACCTGAGAGTCTCCAGGGATGGGAACCAGCCTATCTGGAGGTACTGGAAAGAAGCACGGAGATAGGTAAAAATTAGGTGTCTGAACACATTTAACAGCTTCAAAATACAAACACTGCAGCACTCCCAATCTGCAGAGTCTAGCTCATGGTGCTGCAAGGGCTGTAGATGCAGCCCTATTCAGAGTTTTGCAGCGTTAATCAGCGCCAGAAAAATAAACAGATGGCTGATGCTTGTCTTTATAAACATAATAAGTAGATGTTACAAACCAGTTGTAGATCTCTCCAACAGGGAGCAAACTCAAATAGAAACATGTTGCAAGTTCAGAGCAGAGCTCCAGTCTTCAGCAAGCAAGTAAGTTAGTTTCTCTTTTACTTTAGTTCAGCAGGCAAGCAAGAGGAGAGAAGCAGTTTCATTTTCAACAGACAGACTCAGAGCTCAATATAGCTGCAGAGCTGCAGAGCTTAATGTAGAGCCACTTCTAGGCTACTTCTTGTTTCAGTTTCCAACCAATCCTCATTGGCTGACCTTGTTACCAGGCTCTACTCCAGCTCATGAATATATTCTGACAAGCCCAATGGCTGAAAATTCCCCACCACCACTTTTGCATCATCTTTTGGCAACTGTTAGGCCTGCTCAGTCCTGCTGAATATCCTCCATTCTCATGAGTTCTGCTCTGCTCCGAATAGATGAGCCACAAGCCTCTCCTGTAGAATGGACATCCTCAGCTGCCAGGCTCAGGATGCTACCTGGTTAGGTAAATGTCTGCGGGCAAATAAGCCAGCACAGAGAGTACCAAGGACTCCACAGTTCAACCTTGAGCTACAAATTCTATTGGTACTTCCAATATTTACTGAATTCCCCAATCTGGAATCCCAAAATACAGCAGAGTTCAGCTACCTTGGCAGGAAGAGCCATGTCTCCATTACTTTGGTATAATTTCGGCTACTGGTTAAGTCAGTGAGGGTCTTCTGCTACCCAGGATCATGGGGACCCTTCCCTAAACCAGAGGTCTCCAAACTTGGCCACTTTAAGACTTGTGGACTTCAGCTCCCAGCATTCTCCAGCCAGTATAGCCAGCATGAGTTGAAGTCCACAAGTCTTAAAGTGGCCAAATTTGGGGGGCCCTGCCCTAAACTGCCAAATGTCAACAGAAGAACTCTCCCCCCTATTGAAGTGATGTAGTTGCTTGTGGAGAAGCACCAGCTGAGAAAGAGCCGCAGCTCAGCATGCCCGCATCAGCAGATCCCTGCTAAAGGAAGGAGTAGAAGGAAGCAATGGGCATGAAGAAGGGTGAGGAAGAAGTAGTGGTTTCCTGGACAGTCTACGGCTGTTGTTATGATGTACTTTGACTGGCTTGCAATGAAGACTGTCAAAGACATGGGACAGTTGCAGAAGGACACCAAAGAATGGTGAAGAGTAAGGCCCCTTTGGAGAACTCCCTCATCCCTTCAAAATGCTTTTCTCACCACTGCTGCTATTATTTATCGTGTATATAAAACACTGTACATTAAAGGTGCTCTTGTACTGTCCTCAATTGAGGAAAACTTATTCTTTTCTTCCCGTTACATAGCTACAAATTAGTTGACACATCACTGGTTTGCATAGATTTTCATGGCTGCTCATATCACTCAGGTGACTTTGGGCAAGAAAATATTAAAATATCAACCACAAAAACCAATTGATACACAAAGTCTAAAATAGTGCACCCCCCAAACTTTCTGGCTTTGTGGGGGGGAGGGAGAGGACTTGGCTCCATGCAAGCAGCAGGCATGAGTGCTATGTTTGTGTGAGCGGAGGTGGGGGGCACGCACATGTACATATGATGGTCCATTTTGTCTGCCACAGCGGTGAGGGCCCGCCGCTTATGAAATGGAGTTGTGTGCACAAAGACACACCTGCTGTTTGCAGGGCCCAGTTCCAAGTGGGACACCTGGCCTAAAAAGACCACAAAGATAAAAAACAAATCCAACAAATTAGAAGTGCCCTGCAGCTACTGTTCCCGTTCCCACTCTTGAAAGCAGAATCCGATCTTGAAAGGTTGTCCGAAGACTCAGCAGACCAAGGCTAAAGTGGGGGGTCAGGAAATGGTGTCCCAGGGGGCAGGTACTGCTACAGGGAAGGTTTGTTTTCTGGTCCCTTTGGGTGACGTTCTTTAACTGACACTATGTCACAGGGGATACACCAGAATATTTTGGGTAAATACTACAGCATATACCAACACCCAACACTTATCCAAGGGAGATGGGCAATAAAGAAATATAAATAAATACATACATTCCCAATGGGCTAATAAATGTGTGAAGGAGCTTTATATATTTTTTAAACAGAAGCTTCATCCTGCAAAAATTTCAATTGGAATTCAGTTTGCTTCTATTTAATCCTTCAATGACTGATACTTTTAGCCACTGTATCTTCGAAGCTATATTAGCCAGGCAAAATCTTAGTTTTCTGTATAATTCCTAACTCTTTTTTGCAATTTGCAGCGCAAATACTTTTATGCTTTCCATTTGGCCTGCAGTCATCTGTTATTATCGGTGCTCAATTTAATCCCCAATCATTTCAGCACTAGGGGGAACTGCAGTCCCACCATTGGCTATGTAGCCCAGGTGGATGAAGATGCATTAGGATGAATTGACTTCATTAGGGTGAAGTGCATTAGGATGCATTGACTTGTATTTTTAGAGTTGATAAAGCTGTTTGATAAAAAGAACCATAGAAGAATTCTGTGTGTGTTTGGTGGTCAGCCCCAGATCCATCTTGATTCAGATTCAGGGCTGCCACCACAGAGGACGGGCAAGCTGTGGGAACAGGAGAATGATGAAGGGAGTAGAAAGCCACAACATTCTTTCTCCAGAAATCAAGGACCAGTTGCTGGAGTTTGGTGGGGAGTGACTGGAATTGGCAGGAGTTCAGAAATGAGGTGGATTGGCCAATGTGACTGAGGAGTCATAAATTGGGGCAGGGTGTGAGTTTTAGCGTGGAGGGGGGAAATGCGGGAATTCAGATTCAGGTTTTCTCCAGATGTGCCAACATGACTTGTCTAATAAATTCTTACTTTGACGACTTTTGTCTCCAAGTTTTGAATCAGGATGAAGAGTTTAGTTAGAACACTGACAGCAGTTGTTAAAATTAGTCACAGGTTGTTAATTGAATCTGGTTTCCCCATTGACTTTGCTTATCAGAAAGTTACTTTGATGGACTTTGTCTTGGAGTTTTGAATCACATGGAGAATTTAATTGGAATGCTGACATTTGGTTTCTTTGCAGAATATTTCTTCCTTGAGATATGAATTCCTGTAGTCCCAAAGAATGGATTGTCATGATGATGCTTTCAAGTATTTATATAAGTGAGGAACTCAGAGTCAGCTGCTGTGGTGGTAACCAGCACAATTGCTTGTGATTCTGCCCACACATGCTGTTATGTGGCCTGAACTCTGTGTTCAGCATCATCTTTTGGGTCCTTGAGGCATCCTTAGCAATCACTGTGTCCCCATTCCACCCACCCCCCATTGGACGAAGTCTCAAAAGTCTCAGTCAACAAATAGGGTAGAAATCCAACTGGTTGGTTTGTCTGTCTTACCTCTGTAGTAAATCTCGCCTTAAATCAGGAACTTTACAGAAGATAAGCCATGTTCACAATATCAGCAAAAAAATCAGAAGAGTCTGAGAGTATATCTACGAAGATTCTCAAGCATCCCGATCATGGATGTCCCAAAGGTGCTTTTTCCAAAAGGCAAGTAGACTTTCTTGGAGTTTTAGAACATAGAATAACAGGATTGGAAGGGACCTTGGAGGTCTTCTAGTTCAACCCCCTGCTCAAGCAGAAGATGCTACATCATTCTGGACAAATGGCTGTCCACTTTCTCTTAAAAACCTCCAGTGATACTGTTCTGGTTTGAGTCTCTTCAGCAACAGACTGAAATCTGCGATCGTGAGCAGTTTCGATCTGTGCTCGCCGCTGGAGTACCCTGAGCTGGCTGGTTTTGGGGCTAAGCCACCCCATAGAGGTGGTGAAGAGAGGGGAGACAGCTTTAGATTATTTGGATTACTTGGTGATTTTTGGATTTTTGGCTACTGGATCTAAAGGACTAAAATTAATTGGGTGATTGTTTAAAAGTTTTCAAAATGGTATCACTCTTGGAAGAATTGAGAATGGAACTTAAAAAACAGAAAGAAGATGCACAAGAAGGAAGAGGTTCTTTTGGCTTCGTATTTCAATTTTTAGAAATGGAGATCCCGAACTATGAAAAACAACAAGAAATGCCTTAGAACAAGAAGGGTGGGACAAAGAAGAAGCCATCTTCAATGACCAAGTATTTCTATCTGGGGAAAAGAAAGGAAAGGGGGAAAGAGAATGAAAAATTTAAGATCTGAAAAAACAACCCAAAAAAAGAATAGTTTGAAAAATAATTACAACTTTAGGAAGAAACAGAAGAGAAGATTACAGAAGAGAGAATCAGAATTAGAGAGCGAGGGGGTCAAAAAGGGAAGGGAGAAGAAGAGGGGGAAGAGGGAAAGAAAAAGAAATTATAAAGGACAGAAACAGGATACAGAGAAACAGGGAAAACATACAAGGTTTAAGGGTATAAGTCTGTTTAGAAGACACAGAGATAATGGGTGAAAACTTAATTGAAAAGGAGATTCTGCAAGGGTACATAAGATAGTATTGTTATATTAGAAATAGAAATGAACTTTGAAAATATGAAACAAGTGTGATTAAAATGACAGATAAAATACTCATTGTAATGTAATGGAATGTTTAATAAATACATGAAATAAAGAGAATGAGAGAATGGAATTAGGAAAGGAGGGGAACATTTTAATTATTATAAATGTGTTAAAAAATTTAAGTGAAGAGGAATATGAAAGAAACATGAAAAAATTATGGAAATATTACAAGTGTTCTTATGGGTATGAGGTATGATACCCTATTAATAAGTATGATACCCTATTGAAAATAAATGTTTAAAGATGTCAAAGATTATCGCTAACATTAATTATGAATTGGAATAGAATAAGTATTTCATTTATTATTGTGATATATATATTTTCTCTTTAAGAATTTGGCGCGTATTTTAAGAATGTACCAAGCAGAATTCGACTGGAAGTTATGTGTTATATTGAATGTTATAATTGCAAGGGCATAAATTGAAGTTTAAATAAGAGTTGAATGGATAAAAATTAAAAGATACAAAGTTATCATACTCCAATTAGTAACTACAGGGGAAAATTTTGTTTAATGAGAAAAGAAAATATGAAATTGTAACAGGACAGACAAAAGTATAAATGTAATGACTAGAAAGATATTGAAACTTAGAAAAAGATATATATAACTGAATTTAGAAAGGAATGAGATAATTAAAAGTAAGATTGAGGAAACTAAGGGAAGGGAAAAATTATTGAGAAAATGTTAAAATCATAATAAGATACAAAGAAGGAATAGAACACAAAGATGAATATGAAATTGAATTTGTGTCTGTATGGAGAAGTGATAACCCAGGACCATGCTATTCTCAAAAAAAGAACCTATATATCATAAGCAAACAGCAAAGGTAATGAAAGAGGGAGAATTGACAGACTCTATCGAAATAAGAAAAGGAACAAGACAAGGATGCCCACTGTCACCTTTGTTGTTTGTGTTCATCTTGGAAGTGTTAAACAGAAATATTAAAGAAGAAAAGGATAGAAAAAGGGATGAAAATTAAAAAGGAAGAATTTAAACTGGAAGCATTCGCAGATGACTTGGTTTTCATCTTAGAAGATCCACTAGACACAGCATCAAAATTGATTGAAAAGATAGAGACATATGGAAAGGTGGCTGGTTTGAAAATAAATAAAGATAAGACAAAGATCTTGACAAAGAATATGCCATCAAGACAAAAGGAAGAACTGGCAGACCTATTGAAAATTCAGGTCACAAATAAGATCAAGTACCTGGGGATATACTTGACAGCAAGATGTGGCACACTAAAAGAGAATAATTATATAAAATTTAAGCAGCAGATAGCATTAGATTTGGCAAAATGGGAAAATTTACAACTGTCACTAAGAGGGAGAATATCAACAATCAAGATGAATATATTATCCAGAATTTTATATTTGTTTCAAACAATTCCAATTAGGCTCGGAAAAGATTATTTTGAAGATTTAAATAAAATCGTGTTGAAATATATATGGCAAGGTAAGAAGGCGAGAATAAAGTTAAAACTTTTGCAAGACGCTAGAATAAGAGGAGGATTTGGTTTGCCTAATTCGGAGTTGTACTATCAAGCTACGAAACTGATGTGGGTAAAGGAATGGATAATATTAAGAAATACTAGATTGTTAACATTAGAAGGACATGATCTGTTGTTGGGGTGGTATGGTATAAAGGAACAAAAACACAGGGGTACTTTAGAAGACATTATATACGGGAGTCTCTGTGGTTAAATTGGGAGAAACTAAAAGACAATGTTATTTGAAAATCCCAGTCTGGTTATCGACTGTTGAAGCATTTTCTTATCCTATAATATACAAAAAGGAACAAACAGTTAGATATGGTGAAATACTGAATGAAAAGGGTGAACTTAAATCTATTCAAAAATTAAAGGAACAAGGTATAAAGATGAATTGGTTTTCATATGCGCAAATACAGTAAGGTATAATAAAAATTTTAAAACAGAAGGTTTTTATGATAAATTGACTGATTTAGATAAGATTTTGACAGGTGCTGATGAAAAGGTGATAAAAAAATTATATGGATATTTATTAGAAATTAAATTAGAAGAACAAGTTAAAGAAACTATGATTGCTTGTGGGAAGAATTTTGGATATGGGATTGATTTAGAGAAATGGCAAAAATTGTGGTCTCAAAATTATAAAATGACAATGTCAACAGCATTTAAAAAAAAATTGTACAAGATGTTATACAGATGGCACTTTCCCCCGACAAGAATAGCAAGAATGTTCAAGAATAAGTCCAAAAAGTGTTGGAAATGTCATCAGACACCTGGCTCATATTGCCATATGTAGTGGACAAGTTCGGACACTAAAAAATATTGGACTAAAATCCACATGTGGCTGAAAAAAATGACAAATAAGCATATAGACTTGAAACCAGAGATTTTTTTATTGGGAATTTTGCCTGATATATATAGCAAAGATTTGAAATATCTAATTGTAAATGTATTAACAGCGGCTAGGATTGTATTTGCTAAAAACTGGAAAAATGAGAAGACACCATCATAGGAGGAGATCAATAAGAAAATATTGGAATATGCTGAAATGAGTAGATTGACATTTGAAATTAGAGAACAAGATGATAAACAATTTTATAAAATTTGAGATCTATTCTATCAATGATTAGATAACAAAACATAGTCATGAAATATGTAGATTTTTAGAAAATAATAAATATATAAAGATGTATTTTCTTTTTTTTTTTTATTATATCTATAAAATAATTCTAGGATAGATCTGGGAGGATAATATGAATTGTTATAAAATAAACTAAGTAAAATATGATAATTTTATAAAACATGAATAAAAGTATAGTCAATGATTGATTAATATATTCATGTACTTGATATTTGATTAAAAGTATGAGAGGATATATAATGTAACTGTAATTGAAGACTACGAAATGGTTGCGCAAAACAATTTGTAAACCAACTGGCACATTGTATGTATATAAATGGAAGATGGCTTCATGTTTTTATGCTTCGTTTGTTTATGTTTGTTTTAAAACCAATAAAAATTTATATTAAAAAAAAAAAAAGACTTGAGACCATATCAAGACCATCATCCAGGGTCCTAGGAGCATAGTTGAGTTCCACAACCTGGGCTGTTGGCTGAATGACTGGCCACAAGGGGAGAGAGCAAGATCGGTGGTGCAGGACTGCTGGCAGCTCCTCAATTATTGGAAGACTGCTATCATGTCCTTCTCCCACCCCAGTCTCTAGACTGGCCAAACCCAATTTCTGCAACTCTGTTCTTTTTTTTTTTTTTTGAATCTCCAGGCCTTTAGTCATCTTAAGTTGCTCTCCTTTGCACTTTTTCCAAAGCCTCAACATCTTTTTTGTAATATGGTGACCAAAACTGGATGACGTATTGCAGGTGAGGCCTTAACTAAGGCTTTATAAATGATATAAAGACTGCTGTCTTGGGCAGGGAGGGCAAGACCTCCAAAATCCCTTCCGGGCCTGTGATTCTGATTCCAGATGAGATTCCCCCCACCCCCAAAAATTGTCTTCTAAAAGCATTGTTTTATTGAGCTTTATTGTGCTGTACATAAAAGGGGGCTTTATCTATCATACAGCCCAATGAAGGATAAGGATTATGTGAAAAAGTCATCAGCCCTAGAATGTTTGCCCACCCATGATTTCTTTTTGACAACCCCATGTTGACTTCTAGTAATCGTCTTGCTCGTTTTTTGGGTACTCACAAATCTGCTGCTTGATTATCCTTTCTGGGATCTTCCCAGGTGTTGATGTCAGGTTGCTTGGTCTGTGGTTTCTTGGATCTGTTCCCTGCCCCCATTTGAAGATTGGAACCACATCAGCCCTTTTCTAGTCTCCTGGTAGCCTCATGACTACCATATTTGTTCCATCTGCCTTTCCAGTGAATATATCTGATTCCATTATCATTTCAGTGTATTATTGTTAAACCATCTTTAAAAATATTTATTACTGTTATTTATTTTGTTTTTTACCTTCTTCATCCTGAAGTCAGAGAATGTGGAACTTGTGACAACTCCCAGCATCTTGTCTCAGGAGCCTTCGATGTGGCTTCTTCCCAAGTGACCCACCCCTCCAAAGGGGATAAAAAGGACTGAAGTGATGCACCTGAGTGCAGGCCCTTCTTCCCTTACTCCTTCTGTGCAATGAGGTATCCACCTCACAGGCATTTCTGCACTCTAGCACTGAAATTGAACCAGGAGAGGAGGCCGGTGGCAATAGAGAACATTGCTTCCCCATTCCAGCCTTCTACTTAAACATGCCTAGAATCTAGTCATTCTTCACTTTCATCTTTTTTCTTCTTTAAAGCCCCTTTGTCCATGGAAACAGGACATCTGGGGGCAGAATGGGCCCCTTCGCCCCCACTCTCCAGCCACAGCCAATCGACAGCGAGCTTTCAGATTCGGCAGAAACTCTGCCAGTGGCATTTCTCCGAAACCAATGGACCTCCGTCTCACCTTGCCAGCACGGGAGCTTCACTGAGGGACCACTGTACTCCACCGATTCACCCCAAGGCCATCACACCTCAAGGCTCTGAGGGGTGGGTCTCTCCTGAGCCATGGAGACGCTGGCCGGCAAGCGGGGTGGCAGTAGTGGGATGCTCACCTCAGGGTCAGGCCCTCTGTGAAGACGCTGAGGGGGCTGCGTTGGCAGACAATGGCATTTCTCTCTCTCTCTCTCTCTCTCACACACACACACACACACACGTACAAACACGCACTCTCTGCTGGCAACCCTTCTCGGTGGGAAGGGGAGCGCCACACGTATACAGACACAACCACTAATGCAGTCGTCGTCATCCCCCACCACGCCTTCAGGAAAGGCGTAACCCTGGGCCAAGCATTTTGCTTCTGCTGCCGCCCCACTTGCCACCACCCCCGGCCAGCACCCCCATGGCTCAGGAGAGGCCCACCTGTCAGAGCCACAGTTGGCTGCTGGCTTTTCCTTGGGGCAAATCAGTGGAGTACAATGGTCCCTCAGTGAAGCATCTGTGATGAGGGATGCAGAAGGTGGAGGCTGGGGGTCCATCTGCATTGGAGAAACACCAGCAAGAGGTTCAGCTGAGTTTGAACACTCGCTGTCGATTGGCTGTGACTGGAGGGCGGGGCTGAAGGGGGCGCAAGCATGTGGTGGAGGCAAAGCGTCCTAGCCCAGAGGCGTCAAACTCAAGGCCCGGGGGCCGGATCCAGCCTGCGGGCTGCTTAAATCTGGCCTGTGGAAACATCAAAGGACCGACCCAGTGCCTCTGCCAGCGAAAACTGAGCTTGGTTGGGGGGGGGGGCTCCATTTTCAGCCGCAATGGCCTCCTGCAGTCACCTGCCAGTGAAAACAGAGCTCCAGGGTGCCCCCCCCCCCTCCAACCTCTGCTTTTGCTGGCAGAAGGCAGCCACAACCTCCAAGGACAAACACAACCCTGACGCGGCCCTCAATGAAATGGAATGTCAGGATTCCAGCAGTTACCCCAATTAAATTATGAGTCTTGAGCCAAACTTCTGAAATGTCAAAAGGATTTATTGGGAGTTAACATGTCTGGCACTGCCTGGGTGTAGCCGATTCTGAGACACATAATTCATTGTCATCCTTGACTCTGATTTTCTCTCCCACCCCACTTCCTGGGTGTATCATAATTCATGTTCTCCAAAGAGACACATCCATAGCCAGGAATCATCAATCATGCTCTCCAGTTAAATTTTTGCACGGCAGAAACTTATGTCACCTAGTTACTATCTTTGAAAAACTATTTATGGAATGCACCTTCCATTTCCAAGCTGCCACACTTCTCCCTCCTCTCTTTCTGTTGGCAACTCTAAAAAGACCATAGAAATATTTTATGAGTTGACATGGAGTTTGACACCCTTGTCCTAGCCCACCTGTGGGTTTCTTGCTGCTCCCTTCCTTTGGCATATGAACAGTGTCAGTTTGCTTGTATAACAAGCCCTTTCCCACTCCAAGATCTACAAATTTTTTGCACCTTCTTTACTTGATGCCATTATTGGTGGCCTCTGTGTTAAACATGGAACAGCTGTCAGCCCCTGATCACCATGATTGTTTCTCCCCACACACAGACATACACATGCCACCCTTCACTGGAACCTTGTCTCAGATAAGCATTTCAGATTGAGAGATGGAGATAGAGTTTCTACATTTATTGTAAGAACAAATTCTGTGGACAAAAATTGCACAAAACTACCACACATTTGGTTCAAGACATTCCCTCCGGCAAACTTGCTTGGCTTGTTTCTTTAGAATCACTTCTCAGATCCACGAGAGCTTCTTCTCGGCGACTGCAAATGAAGCTTCTGTCTCATTTACAACCCCTACGAAGAGGAAAGAGTCTTGTCATTGTAAATGGAATGACAAAGAGAGAATGTCTGTTGACTTCAAAGGCAGAGGAACATATGTATTTAGAGCACTCTGGGAAGGAGGTCCCAGATGATGTGGGAGCAGCCGTTGCTCAATCTCGGAGAAGAGGTTGTGCTGGGATGCACACCATGTCTGCTTTGTTTTCTCCTGAATAGATTGCACTTCAGTAGAAGAGACTCTGTGCAGCTCAGGGTTAAAGTCCTTGGACTGGGTTAAATTGCATAGAACCAGGAAACAAACTTGCTCCCTTCTATACTGTGAGGACGTTACCTTGCCAGGCAATGAAATATCTGCAAGAAAATAACCCAGCTCAGAGTATACGAAAGACTCCACAGAGTGCCCTTCTTTTAAGTTGGCTTGTTTTTACATAAATGCACAGATTCTTTCCCTGCAGCAAACTAAAATGAATCAGTTGTTGTATAACCCCATTATTCTTTCTTCTCTCCAGCACTTTGATTAAAGTATTTATTAATACAAGCTAATTACCTTCTTGGATGGCCTTCCTTTGATCTCTGATATAACTTCCTCTTCCACAATCTCTGCAGCTTTCTGGGAAAAATGGGGGAAAGGTATAACTACTCAGGCCAGGTCCATTCAAGGCAATGAGAGAAGGCTGCCCTTGTGGTCAGAGGTGGGATTCAGCAGGTTCTGACCAGATTTGGAGAACCGGTAGTGGGAATTTTGAGTAGTTTGGAGAACTGGCCAATCCCACCTCTGACTGGCCCCACCTCCTGAGTCCCAGCTGTTTGGTTGGGTCTTCTTTGGTTGCCCTGCACAGGAGAACAGAGCTGGAAAGCAAGTTAGTAGGATGGGGTGGGGATGGTGATTTTACAGTAGCCTTCCCCTGCCATGCCCACCAAGCCAGATAGAGAGAGACTTCCAGGCCTGTGGACAGCTCTGAATACCCACTGCAATTCTTTAGGGCAGGTGTCCAGATTGGCTAGGGAATTCAGGAAGTTGTCTACAGATTTTAAAGTTGCCAAGGTTCGACACCTCTACTTTTGGGTAAAAGATATGAGCCAGCATCGTGTGGCGGCAGCCAAAAAAGCCAATGAAATCCTAAATGGCATCAACAGAGGGATACAATCAAGATCAAGTGAGGTACTAATATAAAGCCTTAGTAAGACCACACCTAGAATACTGCATCCACTTTTGTTCACCACATGATAAAAAGGATGTTGAGACTCTAGAAAAAGTGCCCAGAAGAGCAACCAGGATGATTAGGGGACTGGAGACTAAAACATATGAAGAATGGTTATAGGAACTGGGCCTGGCCAGTCGAGGGAAGAGAAGGACCAGGGAAGACATGATAGCGGTCTTCCAATATTTGAGGAGCTGCCACAGAGAGAACCTCTCTTCCAAAGCATCCGAAGACCAGACAAGGAATAATGGATGGAAACTGAACAAGGAAAGATTCGACCTAGAAATAAGGAGACATTTTCTGTTCAACCAATGGAACAGAAGTTGCCCTCGGAAATTCCAACTCTTGTTATTCTGTGTTCTGTATTCGGATTGCTTGTGAATGCAAGGAGGCTAGAATACATGCACTGAGAGATCCTCCTACCTGGTCTACAGGCAATTCAACCTGCGTGTCTTCATCTTCTCCAATTTCCTGCGCATCCGCCACCTCCTGCCTTCCTCCTCTCCTTTTATAAACACTTTCATCTTCTGAAAAAAATAAAAATAAAACACAAGGCAACATGACATCCCTTGGGAATAACGTGCACTTCCCTCCTTGCGCAAAAGCTCCAGACCAGTTAGGGGTGGGCGTGGCCAGCGCATGATGGATGTGGCCCAGAGGCCACACGTTTGACGCCCCTGCTCCAGATCCAGATGGTGGCTATAAATTAGCTTTGATGCCTTTATGACTGATCTGGCAGAAGAAAGCCCTGCCTGTGTTTACAAAACAAACCATGATTATTAACAAAGCCATGGATACTGAAGGCATTGTGGGAGGAGCCCTGTGGAGTCTGTGCTTAACCCTTTTCCAGCATTTCAGCCATTCACTGCGGAGCCGCTGCCGACATCAATGTCAGCGTTCCAATGAAACTCCCCATTCTCATTCAGTACTCAGAAACAAAGTTCATCCAACATAGCTTCAGAGCTGCAGAGCTTCATACAGAGCCACGCCAAGGCTACTTCTAGTTTCAGTTTCCAAACAATCCTCATTGGCTAACTTAGTTGCTATGTCTATTCATTGGCTGACCTTGTCACCATGCTCTATTCCAGTTCATGAACATACTTCGGACACTATCACCACAGCATCCTCACCAGTTATAGCCCACCCTCCGCCTTTCACGCCTAGACATGCGTGCTTTTCTTTCTCCATTTATTTATGTTTACCTTGGGCAGAAGAGTTGCCAGGGCCCTGGCTCGCTTGTCTGACCTGGCTTGGCTTGGCATGGAAGACAGATGTCACTTCATCTTGGTGAGGATATTTCTTAGCTGCCCTGGACTCAGAGGGACACGGAGGGTCTCCGACAGGCATGATCCCTGTGGAATGCACCTGCCAAGGTTTCAGCTGGAAGTTCAAGGTATGTTCATCAGGGCCAGTTCAAATCATCACCAGCACCTCCTATTTCCATCCTCTCAAAGTCATCCCCACTCCACAATCTCTTTCCATGCCAAAAATTAAAAAAAAAAAAGCAATTCTCTGCAGAAAAGGTGCCACAGCTCCCCTGTTTTTGGATCCGTAGCCATTGGGAAAGTGGGAATCTCTGGCGCATACCCAGGGCTGTGAGATTTCAACTCGCCCCCCAGCTCCATCCAGGCCAGGAAGGATGGCAAGGAGTCCAAGCCTCTTTTGATGGGAAGCTGCTTCCCCATGCTTGTTCCAGGCCAGCAGGAGCTAACCTTTTTGGGCTCCTGTACCAAAAATTGTGCACGCGCTTGCACGTTCACGCTCACATGCCATCACCCAGAAGGCAATGCACACACCCCCACACCCACTACACATGCGTGCGTGCGTAATCACCGTGCAGTGGGTTGGACTAGATGACCTACAAGGTCCCTTCCAACTCTGATTATCTGTTATCTGTTTACCGGGCAACCAGGTCGGGGGTGTGGCCAGCCAGAAGTTACTACCTGTTCAAAGACCCACGCCAAATCCTTGCTACCAGTTCGAACCAGCTGAATACCACCATTGGCTCTAGGACAGGGCTGTCAAACTCGATCGCATGCATCGTACGCTGGCCACGCCCATGCCCAGTTTAGCAAAGGGGGGGGGGAAGTCACAATATGTCACGTGACAATGCCAGGATGCCGCGAGTTTGACAGCCCTGCTCTAGGGAGACCCCCCAGGACAGGCTCTGGCCCAGCACTTTGAGATTTTAAGCCCCCCTTCCCCAAGCCAGATGTGAGCAATCCCCAAGGCCCAAAGAAGTGTGCCTGACTCTCCCGTTTGCAAAAGGCTGAATTATTACTACAGGTGGTCCTCAGCCAACTTCTTACCAACCATTTGAAGTGCCGATGGGCCCCAAAACAGGTACTTAGGACCCAGATTTGAACTGACAGTGGCTGCCCCCTTCCCCCACAGTCACACAATTGTGTTTCAAATGCTCAGCAATGACCTGCATTTGTCACCATTTGCAACATCTTGTAGTCACATAAACACAATTGACTTTTTTTGCCACAAACTGATGTTTACTTCCAATTTCTAGCAAAAAGTGTCCATGGTGAATAAGGGGTCCACTTAACAACCACAAATTGAGTTAAACACCATTATGATTCTCTTAACGGCCACAAAAAATCTAAAAGCAGGTTGGTCACATGATGACCCCTTAACAATGTAAAATCTTCTTTTCATGAAAATTATAAGAACCCAAAAAGTAGAACATTTGAAAAAGTCAAAAGGTCAGCTGTGGCCATAAAATCCAAGCCCTTTTAGGTGCATTGTATTTCTTAAAAGGGTGGAACTTGGCTAGGCAGTTGCAGCTCTTATCTTGACTTTTTGGACACCCACAAACGCCTGCAGATGCCCCTGCTGATTACGATTTGGACCCAAATCAGCATCGTGGGGGAGATGTAAGGGCTTTAGGCTCGGTTGATAAGAGCCCACTTCTGAAAGTCTCAGGAAATAGGGCTTCCGCCTTATTTCCTGCCAATCAGCTGGAGATCTTAAGATGCAGGCAGGACAACTTGCCAAACTTTGCTTGAGGTTTTCAGTATACACAGATTGAACATATTATTCATGAGTTTAGCCCACCGAGCCTTTTATTGTGGAGAAAATATATTCCCCAAAATGAGATTTTTATTGCAGAAACTTCAGTGTTTTGTATATACATATATATGCACACACATACATATATATTGTAATTTAGAGGTCTTTGAGAATATAGAATCCCACTTTCAGCCAACACGAAACATTAAAATCTGCACTTTTTGATTTAAGTTTGGCAGACTAAACCCTCCAAATTCACTTCACCTGTTGCGCTGGCTCAAGGAGTGCTGAGTCGCTGGCTCCGTCTTCAGAGACCACCTGGACAGAATAGAAGGGAATAGAAATAACTAAACAGGTAAACAACATTGTGAGGTTTTGCTGACTCTGATCTTAGCTAATGCAAAACCCCAACCTGGTAAGACATTAAATAATGAAATATTGAAATATTGAAATATTGAAATGTAATAATGTTGTACACATTTTATTTTTTTAAAGACAAAATGTGATCATCACACATCAAGAAACATATCAGCCTACAATCTCCCAAACTTCCAAGTGATAAAGATTAAATACTTGGCCACCGTATTCTTTCCCTCCCTCTGACAAATGACCACTGTAGGTGAATTTTCTTCTTTCAGAACAACTTAGGTTACTTATGGGGAATTTTGGAACAGGCAGAGGGCATTCTCACCAAATGGCTACCATGCATGCATAACCCATCCACCAGTACACAGAGAAAGTAACACACTTGTTTTTCAAGCCCTGTGTCTTGCCTCCCTCTGCCAAAAGCTCCGTGCTACCACCCCCTCTTCACTTTACCCTCTTTCTGGGGAAGGGCACATAGAGCCAGGGGCTACTCTAGTTTACATTTGGGACCCAGGAGCTCTTGCAGTGATGGAGGCTGGCATTTTGCTTTGCAAGATGCTGCTTTTCCCCAGATCTAATAAAACATGTAGACCAACGATAACCTTTTGCCTTCCAATCTATTGTAGAATTTTAATTTGGGCCCCGTTAATGAATACCACGTCCAGTGGCAGTAGCGTTAGTAAGGGGAAGAAAAGGGGCGCTCTTTTCTGGGATTTTCCTAAGAGTGGGAATGCCTGCTCCATGATCTCCTGGGAAGGGAGGGAGAAGCCATGTGGCTGGGGGGAATTCCTACTTGAGCAGAATTCCTCCATGATTTTCAGAGTTGTCTCAGCTCAAGCCATAAGAATTTTCCCTCACTGGGAGGCATGGCCAGATATGACCCATCCGTTAATCCCAAACATAGCAGAAGCCACAATATCTTTTTTTTTTTTTTAAAAAAAAGTCTAACAGGAACATGAACACATCACACACCTTCTCCAGAGGCAACGTATTTTTGCTTCTTTTCAGACAGGAGCTGCTTTAGGAAATCAGCCCTCATGGCTACTTACCCCCTGATTGTAGCTCCTTCTGTTAGTAGGAAAGTTCCTATGAGCAGAAAAGCAGCACATTCATATCCACAGCAACTGAAGATGTTTTTCCTACCTCGCTGAGATACCTTGCAGGGTGATGGGAAGAAGGAATCACCTTGAGGAACAGGAGGGAGAGTTGCTACCCAGATAACAGACAAGAGAACAGACAAGAGCGTGGCCTGAGAAGCGACTCAGACAAGAACCTCTCCAGTTCTTCTGAAGAGGAAAGGAAGAGGAAGGGGAGCGTAATCACACCTGCAAGATCCTGTGGATGCTACAGCAAAAACAGTTGACCCCTCCATGGCCCTAGTTTCTTAGCCTGGACTACCTTGACACTCGGGGTCTGCAGGCCCAGCACACCCTGCCTCTCAGCTGGCGTTGGCTCCCTTTTCGTGTGCGAGATGCCTGCTCTGGGATCGTGGCTCTCTTCTTGGTAGTTTCTTGGTTTGTTTATTTGCCTAGGGAGATTCTCAATTGTCCAGGTCATGGTTGTCCCAGAATTGCTTTCCCCCCAAATAACCGGACATTCTTGGGTTTGTTTTCTTGAAAACGTTTTACTTTTCATCCAAGAAACTGAAGAACTGAAACTGGAGAAGCTTCTTGGATGAGAAGCGAAACGTTTTCAAGGGGAAAAAAACCAAAAAAGTCCAGTTGTCTTTTCGAAAAGCACCTTTGGGACACTGTTGTTTACTGTTAACTTGTTTGGCAATTCCTCATTGGGGTATTGTTTGCTTCTTGAGGTATTGTTTGCTTCTAGTATTAAACTTGGTGCTGATCTGTGTTTATCGGGGTATTGATTGCTGGCAAGGAGGTGTTTTGGCCTTTTGGGGTTTTTTGTTTTCTTTTGGTTTTTTGATTGATTTTGACAGGGCAAGCCACTGGTGTATAAAAAGAGAGCAAAAGACACTACTCCCTTCTAGCACTGAGGATGTTACCTAATTGAGTAAAGAGGCGTCTGCAAGAAAACAACCAAGGTCAGAGAGCACCAAGGACCCCACAGTTCAATCCTGAGCCCCAAATATTCTTTTATCAGTTTCACCCTGAAGGAACACAACGTATGAGCTCTCCCAAGTTTCCCCAACGTCTCATTTGGTTTCTCTCAAACAAGGAAGATTGGAAGCACAGAGGTATTTGGAGAATGGACAATGCTGCCTTTTTTCTTCTTCTTCTTTTTGTTCTAAGGAATTGTATTCTGCACAAAGGAGCCTGCTGCTGATTCAGCCCTCTGGACGTGTGCCAGATTGGCTCCCATTTAAATCAATCTTTCTCCACCTGGCAGCCAGTTGAAAAACCTGAGCTAAGCAGGGGCACCTCACTTGCCTACCGAAAGGGACGATGAGGGATTTTGGGAGGCACCAGGAGTTCAAAGTAAGGCAACTCTTTGTACTTCTCCAGCCCCACAGCCACGTAGTATTCGCCATTCACCAGCTCTTCCCCCCGGGAGATGAGGTCGCCGTTCAGCTTGCAGAGCCTGGCAGGAAAAGCAAAGCAGAAACAAGTTCATGAAAAGTGGGAAGAATCTGAGGAAGGTTGTCTGGGGAATTCTGGGAGTTAAAGTCCACCCAACTTAAAGCTGTCAAAGTTGAGAAGCAGTCTTTAAGAAAGCTTATTTGAAGTACATGGGACCAGCTTCCATGAAAATATGTACAAGCTTGCAAACAAATTTCTCAATTTCGCGTAATATGAAGCACAATGGTTATCAGCTTTTAGGCCTTACATGCACTTTGCAGCATAATTGTACATACATGTTTCATACAAAAGGATTGTATGCAAATATACCCTTAACCTGAGTATTGAATTTACCCATTGCTGAATTGGGGAACTATGTTAAGTTGTATCCAACTATCTTGGTTGGTTCCACAAACCAAGATGAACACTAGGCAAGTTCATCACATGGACAAAGGCATCTACTGGGCTTTATCTAACCAGGTAAGCTTCTGTGTAAACATAGCCAGAGAAGGCTATGACATCTTCTACAAGTTTCCTCCTGTTTAAAGACTGAAGAGGAAACCAAGAAAGCTTTGGGTCAGAAAAACCCATTTGTAAATTAAATCCAATGACCCCTCTGTTCGGTAGTGAGATTCAGCCAGTTCGCACCAGTTCAGGAGAACCAGTAGCTAACTTTCTGAGCAGTTTGGTAAACTGGCTGTTGGGAGAAATCTCCTTCCAACAGTCTTTTGTTTTTCCCACCTTATGGGGTTAATCCTGTCAGGAAGGTAATGTTCAGGTGTGCCTCTGTGTTTCCAGCCTATCTTTATTGCTCTGTTGAAGTGTTTTCAGAAACTGGCTCTGCAGTTAAGCCTTGTGACATTGTACCAGCCATTCGTGCTTCTTGGCAGAACACCAGACTTTCTATAGCCTGAGTGGCTGGCTTCTCTGGAGTTTTTTCCTCTGCTGGTACTTTTATTCCGGAACTTGACATTCTTAAAGGGGAAGGGTTGTTTTAGGCTGTTTACACTGCTTTAGTGGTTCCTGGCATTGTCCTTTTGGAGTGTACATTCAATATCACTGAACCCCCTCCCGGCCACTCCTTGTATATATATGTATATGTATATACATATATACATATATACATATATACATATATACATATACATATACATATACATATACATATACATATACATATACATATACATATACATATACATATACATATACATATACATATACATATACATATACATATATATATATATATATATATATATATATATATATATATATATGTGTGTGTGTGTGTGTGTGTGTGTGCTGTTCAGCTTCCTTCGGGTATTATCCCACGTCATTGTAGTTCTGTTAAAGTTGTAGCAACGTTTCAGCAGAATCTCATCTGCCATCATCAGGCTTCTGTATGGA